>CM032663.1:4819-22811 GCA_019095985.1 Streblospio benedicti
GTATCATAAATATTATCAACCTGATAGCGTTCATGCTGTGAATCACACAAAATAGGACGATATACATGAGCGATTGTCGATAAACGTATCTAGGGGGTGTGTGGTTATCAGAGTATAAGAAAAATGGCCAAATTAATCTGCTCAACATTCAAAATAACCAAGAACTCACCTAAGTATAGCGACATCTCTACACCATGTAGCATCTCCGAGGTTCCTGCCCTGGGGTTTCTCCCTCTCTCCTGCCCAACGCTCGCGGGGAATGCAACGGGATGTAGCTCGATCCTTCTGGAGGCTCCTGGGTGAACTCCGGGGGGAGAAACGGCGGGGTCCTCTTCTATCACGGGCAGGGGGAACCGTTCAGGCTCGGGTCCGATGTTATTATGGATGCGCACTTATATATATTGTTTGTGAACTATAAGTGGGTTTTTGGCTAGACGAATGAGGAGGAATCCATTGAATGTCACAACTTTATTAGTCCTTTAAAACGTTAGTGTTCGCTACCTTATATTTAACTATTGTCCAGAATCGTTAATGCGAAATATATAAACACTTAAACTAAGAGAATACACGGAACTATTGTGGGGAGAGGTACACACCTGACGGCTACGTAGGCTCTCAATTTGCACGTTCGAGAAGTCTGACCAGCACAGCCAGAGTGGTCGAGAGCCCGGTGCAGTCGTAATGAGTGAGCGCGCTCGCTGGCTTTTTTTAGCGTGCAGCCGCCAGGGGTGGCGGGCTGTGGCGGCCTCTCCGCGGCTCCGCCAGCATGCTGTGGCAGTCGGCCGCTGGAGTGACCCTTTATTTGTAATTCTAGGGACACGCGGTGGAGTCAGCGTCCAGGGACCTGTGCTAGAGTTGGGCACACGCTGCATACGACACCATAATAATTTGTACTTGTCATTTCAGGCGTTGGGTTGTTAAACAGATTTGACATAACTTGGCGCCCCTGAAAAAAATACTCAGGGCATCTGCTGTTTTGGTGCTTTTGTAACAAAACGAGTTTCTCATAGTCTCCAGTGCGCCAAAATTGTAGCATACTCGCCTATAGGTTGCATTGGATTAGGTTACGTTTCCCTGTTACACAAACCTTGTTAAGCCTTGTTGTTTGTTATTATTATGGCCACAATAGGATTAGGGACCCAGTACTCTCTTGTACTCACTCCTGGTTTTGAACCGAAGAGCGGCAGTTCTCCTTTAGCGCTTGTCGGAAGCAGTAGGGCTGGCAACCTATTCCCACAGTAACAGGCCTTTCTTAACTGTTTACCTACAGAGGATAACTTTCGCTAAAAGCGGCATTCGGCCTTAAGAAATTCTTGTGACAAGAACAAAAACCTTACCAAAATGTGAGATTGTAGGTTCCTATTGGTATTCTTGTTTAAAGGAAATCAATTTGTTTCCCAATTTTATCGAAAATTATACACAAGGTAGTATAAATATGCAAAAAAACATAGGGGGTTTTCTGAATAACTGTAACACAGTCAAAGAGAAGATGTGAACTTCACAATGAATGTGTTAGTCATTTAGAAAACTGTTAGAGACAAGCTAGGGAAGGGATTGAAATTAGACATTTATTACAAAGCAATAGAGAATTACCTAGCACTAAACAGAAATATAAGAACAATAATATGAGACCAAGTGCTATTCACCAAATAAGGATACTTTTTAAGTGAATTTTTTATGGTAATGGAAAATTTTCTTTTCAGGTATTTGTTGGTAATCAAGATGGTATTGGAGATAGCGTTGTCAAACACAGCTTTAATAATGGTTCTGGTATCTATGCGAAAAATAGTGCGGCTTGTTATTGAGACATTCTACACACAAGCCTGCTTGAGATGGGAGATTTACGGCGAGGAGGGTAGACATTAGAATGGTTGTCACAAAATACTGGATTGTCTGGTTTCAGTTATGTTTACTTATAATAAATAATATTATATCCAACCATAACTTGATAATTTTACTATAATAAAAGAAATATGATTGTGTAAGATTACATATAAGCATATTAGTACTAGCATTTAACCTATCATATAAACTTTTTGCATTTTTTCTTAAAATAATATCAGTATTATCAATACTCAATCTACACATGTTGAGAGTAGTATTTGGCAAATCAAGAATGTTAAAAAAATGTCTAAACACCTTAGAGTAAGCACTCTTCAGTTTTTTAACTGCAAATTTATGTTAATTATTCACACAATTATTCACAATCATAAGATTCACAAAACTTTGGGAAACCATCATTATAATAAAATAAATAAGTATAATTGCACATAAATAATATAAATAAAACATTATACATAATGCAAATCTGTGCTTGGAATGCTTGGAACGCTCCAAATACTATTTTCATCAATACCGAAACTATATTTTGAAATGTCATTACACAAAGCTCAATAATTATATTTGCACATTTCATGGTTTAAGGTGGTACAATGTTACAGCTATTGATCTAAAAGGTTGGGAATGCATTTATCTGTTTGGATGATAGTATTCCAACTTGTATAGAAAACAGTTTTGGTTGGCGTTTCTGTAAACATGTATGTAATAATTTTCCTACTAAAGCACATTATGTAGACAAAGAGTGGAACAAAAAGCGACTTGATCTTTGAAATTGACAAATATACATAACTATATCAAAAGTGTTCAAAGAACACAACGATGCTAGAACAACGCTGACATATGGGCAATTAAGATACTGTAAAACTAGAAATGTTTGCACAATCTAATTTGCAAATTTCGTGGGTAGGTGCAAAAACGCAAACTTAAATCACCAGCAAACATTAATAGCCTATGTAAAGTAGGTCCAGGATTGACCAAAATCGCAAAATTAAATTGTCACAAAATAATTTATACATGAAAATCGCAAAATTTAATTGCCACGAAATATTCTAGTTTTACAGGATACACTGAAACCATTGTTATTTTACAATTAAGAGCTCTGAATTTGAGGAGAAAATCTCATGAGTGGATTTACAGCAGTGACAAATTTCCAGTGATTAATATTGTTCTGTGTGTTGCAATAGTACTAGTACCAGATAATAATCAATAATAATTTCATAGTCCAATGATCAATATTAACTTAACACAGTGCTGATATACATGTACAAAGTTATGAACATCAAAGTTCATAACGAAGAGGGCAAAATCATAACAGAGCCAAATGAAATATTAAAAGTAGTCACAAAACATTTTGAACATAAATTTGTTGACCAAAATGCTTCTAAGATTGAAGCATATGAAGGAGACCCCAGACCCCTCAACAAACCGATCAGGTTCGATGAAGTTCAAAATAGTCTTAGGAAACTGAACAATAATAGAGCATCAGGCCCAGATGATATTCCAGGAGAACTTTACAAATATGGGTCGGAACTGTTGTTTCACACAATAACAGACTTCTTCAACCAAATCTTTGAAAGTCATGAGCACATTGATATAAACATGGGAGAAATGATAAGACCAGGAAGATCCAAAGGCCCAGTGAAAAATTTAAGACCTCTTACACTGTTAAATACAATTAGAAAAGGACTGTCCCTCATAACGCTGAATAGGATTCGACCTAAAATAATGTCCTACATCTCATCTGGCCAGAGCGGATTCCAACAAGACAGAAGCACCGCAGATGTAGTCTGGACACATAAATGGCTCTCTGCTAAATGCAGTATCACTGTACACATTACTGGCATAGATATGTCAGCAGCTTTTGACACAATAAACAGAATACTACTAGACATTCTACGTGAAATACTAGACGAAGATGACCTAAGAATCATCCGTTTCCTCCTTAGCAACACAACAATTAGTATGAAAGTAAATGGAGCCACAGAGCAATTGTCATTCACGGCCAATACTGGCACACCACAAGGGGGTGGACTCAGTCCTGTACTATTTATAATATATTTAGAAAAAAACACTACGCAGTGTAAGACTACCAGCAGAACACAAATTTCTACCAAATGAAGTGGCATATGCAGATGATGTTGATTTTGTAAGCATGAAAAATCATAGAAATATAGATGAAATCCAAGAAAAACTTAAACCATACCAACTTAATGTAAATACAGATAAAACAGAATATACAGACATAGAAAGAAAGACCAACAAAACTGAAGAAAATATATGGAGAAAAACAAAAAAAAAGTGGGATCATTGATTGGTGATGACCAAGACGTAGAAAGAAGAAAGACTCTGTCCACAGTTGCTAACTCCCGCATGAATGCCATATGGATAAGAGGTGACAAAATCAAGCAAAAGACTAAGATCAGATTATATCAAAGCCTAATAAAATCCATACTCCTATACAACTGTGGGACATGGGCCCTCACCAAACAACAAGAACAAAAACTAGACTCACATCATCGTAAACAACTCAGAAAAGTGCTTAACATAAAATACCCTACCAGAATCACCAATGCCAAACTTTATGAAATATGCAACGAAATTCCAATATCAATAATATTAAAATCAAGGTGGAAATTATTCGGACACATCCTAAGACGAGACTCTACCATCCCAGCCTACAAAGCCATGCAATTTTGCTTCTCACAGATAAACCAAACTGACCGAAACTTCAAAGGAAAAGAACGTACAACACTCCCTTCAACTCTGGCCAATGATTTAGACACCCTCAACAAAATATTAAGACTTTCAGCTGTACAGGACCACACATACCATACTCGATTAACTGCACAACAGAGAACAATTAAAGATCTCGAACATCTAAGAGATATTGCACAAGACAGAGAATATTGGAAAAGCTTAACAGAAGAGATTGTGAAAGCGAGGCAGGCAGAGGTGGCCATTGTCAACTCAGCGAACGCTTAATGAATGAATGTAAAAAGTGCCCGAAATCGAACCACTTTGATGTCGCCTCTACCTCATAGACTTGTAAAGTTTGAACAAAATCAGTTCATCGACGAACCCTCTAGCTTGTCCATAGACACACATACATAATACATACGCAATACATACATACATACATACATACATGATGAATACTACTTTAATTACCTACTCCATTGACGCATTCGCAATCCTGATTATATATTCATAGCGCTCTTTTGTGTCCATATTCCATTTATGTATGAAATATTGTAGACAAAATGTAAATGTACTTTGCCCCACATGACTTGCACTGGGTCTCAAATATTTAATGTACCTATTGAATTGTTCACATATACTAGTATTACATTTACTGTACGACTCTAATCTATTAGACTTAAAAGTATCTGGACATTTATGAGTGTAACTGTGAAAAATGTCATGAAAAACGAGACTGTTTTTAAAAAACACTTTCATGATTCAATATGTATTGACTAGCCTGACATAGTCGAGTCAATATATGTGAAAACTACCCCTAACCCCCAAAAAATTGCTACAAAAGGTTTCTCAACTGTTTCTAGTAGGGATTAGTTTACTCTATACCATACTAAAAGTTTACCAAAGTAGGACAGTCAGAAAAATGTGTTTTTCAAGATGGCGTCCAAGATGGCTGCCAAACCTATTAATGGTCATAACTATGTACCTATCCTTACCAAGTTGATGATCTTGGTGTCTAAATCCAGGTATTGTGGGGCAAGGAACACATTAAGACTATTAGAAATTAAAAAGGGCCATTATTTAACAGGTTAAATAGAATTTTTTATAAATTTTCCGGAAAATGTGTTGAATGCTACCCCTCATCTAATAAATCATCTTTGAAGCGTATGATGAAAGGTTATCTTTGTAATCCAGATTCAGAACCATATGACACCCACAGTTTGAAAAAGCATCTAAAGATCATTTTTGATTAATTTTTGTGAAGGCGAAGGTGTGGACAGTATTGTAACAATGAGAGAACAAACGTGACTGATTCTGAGGTCATATTACAAGCAAAAGTGTCAGGAAGGTGATGAAGAGTCTCAGAAACGTGCTGTCATTGAAACTGCTGCTAAATTAATCAAAACTGACATAAAATCTCTGGTGGCTACAGTGACAAATCAGTATCCAAGTTTTGATGATTTAAACCTTGATTCAGCTCTATTGTTCATTCCGACTAGTCTGTGGACAGCACTGGAGATATTGTTTGTGGACAAAGACGCAAGATGCAAAGCTGCAGCAGTTGGTCAAGCCATAATCCAAGCAGTTTGCCCAAGATCTATCATTGCACCACTACAAAAAGGACTTGCTGTGCAAATCCATCATCTCTATCGTTCAAGTCTCATTGTTGATACTCTACACAAAATGGGATTCTGTTCTTCGTACACTGAAGTGATGAGATTTGAAAACATGACGCAGATTGTGTGGAGCCTGGTGGTGATGTAGATTTGCTGGATGTGGCTGTCCTCTTTGCTGCTGATAATGTGGACCACAATATTATCACGCTCATGGAAGGGGCTGGTCTCAATAAATATACTTGAGACTGTCTTTGGAGAAAATGCAGTCATGCACATGATGACAGAGAAAGTTGTCCAGAGAGCTTTGCGGGGCCATCTTCTTGTTGACAAGTGCCGACACAGTCAGCTTGTAACAGAACTGACCAAAGACAATTCTGAAATTCAAACATTGCTAGATCAAACCGAGGAATTGTACTTATCCCTTCTTAACAGAGAGACAACACTGAGGGATGCTGCTTTGTCCTCAGGTGTTGATCAACCTTGATACAGTAATAGAGAGTAAAAAATGTGAACTTGCTCAGACCTCGAAGATGAGCCAGTTATGGTTGAATTATCAGCGCATGGTTGCCATGGTAAGAATGTTGATCAAGTTAGATCGTACTGGGTCCTTGTTGATGCATTTGCAGGCAGCGTCTGATTGTTTACCTGTCTTCGCTACAGCTGGACACTTCAATTACCTGAGATCAGCTTTTATTACTACCTTCAGCAAATGAACAACCTGAAGGGACAACACCCAGATGTTTATCAAAAAAGTTTCTTGATGCGTTTCATGTTGTTCATAGGAGCAATCAGTGCTGGGCAGTGCTTAGTACTGATATTGTCATTGAACCAACCTTAATGCGGTCTCTAAAGAGCACTGGTGGTTTAACTCGAGGCAGTGGGATGACCGAGGACATGCGAAACCTTTGGACTTTATATGCACCTGTAACATCTGAGTATAATATTGCAATGCAGGATTTCACAAACGTAAAATATACTACCACAAAGAATCAACTAACCCCCCATTATACCAAGCCACGGAGTGGAAGGCGACGGACAGAGCCTAAAATGTTGACTCTGCCACGTCGTGGTCACCCTCTGTACGTCGTGGGAACCCGTCGTGGCACTCAATTTGATAATCCATGTTTGTAAACATTACTTGGAAACGGAGCCGCAAGGACTCTGTCCGCATCCACCCACTTAGTCAAAATGCAATGTACATAGCCTTATCACAACGTCACAGAGGAAATAGGAGCCGCCGCAACAACGTACAGAGTATGACTCGCTCCGCCACAGGGCGAAATCACAACGGACGCAGCCCTTTTTACAACGGACGCAGCCTTGGATTTTACATACAAATCAATTGGCTCGGCGACGTCCGTTGTCCTACCACGTTGCCTGTTGGCGCCGTACGGTGTCAAATGACTGCGCGTGCAGCGGTTGAACGGGCCGAACTAGTCTGTCCGCCCGCTATTTAAACCGCTTCAAGGAAAAAACGGTCTCTTCGCTCTCAAACTTCAAACCACCAGGACCTCGTTTGTATACTTAATTTTATTTCAACACATACAATTTGACAAATTCACAATTCTACAAAATACACATGAGAATATTAGAAAAGTAATATTAAAATCATACTGTTATACATAACTTACATACAACACGACAAAGTCACAATTGTTCAAATTACACATGAGAAAGTCCGAAGGTGCACTGAAATACATAAGTGTTTTTATTTTGTTTGCTACTCAAATTTTTAAATTGGAATGTTCAACCATCTTGCATCTCTTCATCAGTGTCTACGTCATCACCATCAGCTTGGGGTTGGATTTGAGTAGGAATATTAATATGTATCACCGCTCCAGCAGGACTATTGAAGTATGCCACCAAGACCTGGCGTTGAATCTTGGCTGCTTCCAGTTCTCTCACACCCTGGTGGCGAGCATCAATAGGTTCCAGATTAGCATGTTCACGCCATGCTCCCGGTATAATATTGTGATCATCGTCCTCGGCATCGGGCTGGACACCAGGGGCAAGGTCTTGCACATTGTCTCTGATCAACCTGATGCGGATGAAGTTGTGGAGGCAAATGCCTGCATGTACTATTTGCTGGACAATTTCCGGTTTTTGTTGCATGGTAGTTAAAAAACACTGCCATCTCTGAGCGAGGATACCAAAGGCATTCTCATCGACCATCCTGGCACGTGAGATGCGATAATTGTAGATACGTTGTTCCATACTCAAGTTTTTCTGGCTAAATGTACTCCCTGAGTGCAAACGCATCGTCCCCTAATATGAAGTATGGAAATGGTATATTGTCATTTGGCAAGTTATCTGGTCGTGGTATTCCGAGGTCACCCTCATCAAGCCCTTCCTTCAGAGGTGATGAATTGAAGAGCTGCATATCGGATTGGTGGCCCACAACACCCACATCAGTGAACATGAATTTATAGTTCGCATCCACCAGGGCCATGAGAACTACAGAAAAAAAAACTTGTAGTTATGGTACAAACTGCCAGACTTGTTTGGTCTTCTTATGCGTATGTGTTTGCCATCCAAAGCTCCCAGAGCGTGAGGCATATTCCATTTCTGCTGGAAACTTTGAGACACTTGTAGCCATTCTTCTTCGTTTTGGGGGAACGTGACCACCTCCTCTGCTAGCTCATCTTGAATTGCCTTACACACCTCGGGGATTATCACAGCTATGGTGTGGCGACTAACTCGAAAACCGTAACTTAAACATGGGTAATTCTCACCTGTGGCCATGTACCTCAATGTGATGGCCAACTTCAAGCCAGGTGAGTGTGCTTTCCTCCAATTTGTGTCCTGTTTCTGGATTCTTGGCGTCAGATGGGTGAGAAGTTCCTCAAACATTTGTGCAGACATTCGTAGGAAGTTGAAGTAACTGTATGGGTCTTCAACTCTCAGTTCTGTCATGACGTCGACGAAGTGTCCAAACAGCAGTCTGCGGTCACCCGACCCCCCACGGACGAACCCACCACTGCCTCCTCTTCCTGGGGCCTTGTATCCTGCGACGTCGCCTTCCGTGGGCATCAACGCGAGCCAATAGCACTTCACCGGGTTCTTTGTCTTCGTCATCAGCATCTTTTAGATCGGATGGAACTGAACTTGTAGGTGACCAACATCTGCTTGAGGTGGATGGTTTGCTAGTTGGTTTGGTGCATAATTAAGTCCAGCATTTTGACCTTGACCAGCAAGGTGCAGTATTAATATATTGTATGTATTCCTGTGAATGTCTATCATAACATTCAGTGCTAGTCTCATACGCACCAAATCCTCAAATGCAGGGATTGACATATTCCCAAATTTTTATGAAATTTCTTGAAAAATATACACACATACGTCCACTACACTGAGAGGGGTACCAAATGAAGTGGAATCTTCATTTTGGTCATTTATATATGGTCACCATGGGCCCTCTGGGCCCACTGTCCAGCACCACTGACCGACGATGGTCGTGAGACTACGGACAGAACGCACCGTTTCCTTGTATCAACGCAAGCGAGGGATATATTTCCTATTCAACGCTTTGACGCAGCCAAATAACGACGTCCGTCGAAAACCCCAATAGAAAGTCATAGTAAAACCAACCCCGCACGGCGCCTCCGTACGTTGCGAAATGCTCTGTAAGTCGCGCAAAACAGAGCCAAATGACTACGGTCTTGATATATCAAGAGTATCAAACGACGTCCTCACACGCCTGGCAGAGCCCAAACGTTGCCCAACGCAGCCAATTTACTCTGGCGCAGTTGAAATACTCCTGACAGAGTGGACGACGTACAGAGGATTTTACGACGCCACGCCGCCCAAACAGAGCCAAAATCAGCCAAACGTCGCCCAAACGTCGCATTTTCTCCGTCCGTTGCCTCCGGCCGCGGGGGATTATCCACCGATCAATACTCATGATTCTGCCCAGAGGGGAGGCTCCGACCTTTTTCCAGCCCTTCGTGGATTCGACGGACGGATCGCAAACAGAGTCCAAAAATCCGTGCGGTTTGGTCAACATTTTGGGACTTTGTCATTTTTGCCATTTTTTTGAAAATCCGCCCGGAGCCTGCTTGGTCTAATGGGGGGGTAAAGCACCCATGAAAAGAGATGCATCTGATCTGGAGAAAATTCAGCTAAAGTTTGAGGCCTACTCAGTGACTCACCCTTCACATCTGATCCTACTCTGAGGAACATTGTCACTGGGATAGTGGCTGGGCCATATGTGAATGTACATGACTTCAAATTGGTTGGGGAAAATATCATTAAGAATATAATTGAAAAGGTTGCATTTACCTACAAATTCAAGCGTAAAAGAAAGAGCACGAACACTTGGAAATATCTCAGCTGTGAAGGTTGCTCCTGATCGTACCATTGATCCTGCACTTCTGTTCCAGTGTTTCCTTCATGTTTTGAAGTCAGGAGATTTTTTCTCTTGAAGGGATTTTAGAGTATGAGCTAAGCCCTTATCTTTCAGCTCTATTCGAGATGAGGAACATTCTTCGAAACACAATTCACGCAATTTAAGGGCATGTTGCAGATTTATCAAAGTATGGCTGTGATTAACAATATTTCCAAAACAGATTGTTACATGCTTGATGGTGGCTCTTTGATACATCGTTTATCATGGAAGAAAGGCCGGGACTCATATGGTTCAATAGCTGAGTCTTATGCACTCTACACTGAGAAACATTATGGGCGGGCAACAGATGTGTTTGATGGTTATGGTGAAGGACCTTCGATAAAAAGACAATGCACATCAACAACTAGGAAACACTGCACATTCAATAGTTAGTTTCACTGCAGACACAGAGTTTTCAGGAAAATGGAGGACGTTGTCGCGTGACAAAAACAAGCAAACATGATTGTTCTCATCAGTCCAGCATTAACTAAAAGGATGCCATGTCATTCAGTCACCGGGAGATTAAGGCAACTGTTGAACAATCTCATCATTGCAAAGGCAACATTGGTCGGTGAGGATACAGACTTGCTTATCTTGCTCCTTCATTACGCCAGAACAGACAAGATCATTTACTTCCATTCTGATACAAGCAAAGAATGCAAAGTGTGTAATATTAACCTGTTAAAAAGAAACTTTAGGAGATGTTTTGTGCAACGAGTTTTTTTTTTTTGTCAATGCCTACTCAGGATGTGATTCTACTTCAAGAATCTTTGGCATTGGAAAAAGTCAGTCTTCCAGAGGTTAGTGAAATCTGATTCGGTCATTAAATCCTCTGCTAGTGCATTCATTATTCAACGTAAATCTCAAAAAAGACATATCAGATCTCGGTGAGATCCAGATGGTTAATCTCTGGTGTCAAGCCTATTTACACGATATCATCCATCCGCCATAACATTTTCACCAAAAAGTGGAAAATGCTCAAGCTTTGTTACTTATGAACGTGTTCCCCCAACATCAGCTGCAACAAGATTCCATTGCCAGAATGTATACTTCCAAATTATGGTATGGATGGGTATGGGAAATGAAATGGACCCAACTGAATGGGGATATGGAAACGGGAAAATGATCAGTTAATTCCAATTATGACCCATAACAGTGCTGCACCTGAGGAATTTTTGAAAATGATTAATTGCAACTTTTCAAAGGAGTGCAAATCCTCTAAATGTGACTGCAGGCGCTACGGGCTCCCCTGCATTGCTGCATGTGGCACTTGCCAAACGAAAACTGTGACGATGAAACTGTGGATGATGGTATAGATGATGATGAAGAATGCTGCTGCTCAATAATGAATGTTATGAAACTTTATCTGTAGAGAAAGGTGTGTAAATTTGTAAGTAAAAATTTGCTTAGAATGTTAATAAATTTTGGTCATGTCGAGGTGTTGCCTACTGATATTGAAGCAATATAGAATTTTTGTGTTACAAATTAAGCCAAAATAGTTTTTGTATGTGTCTAAATGTGTTCCTTACCTAAAATATGTATACACACACATTTATCATCAAATTTGAGAGCATAGTTACATAGTTATGATCATTTAGGGGGATTTGCCAGCCATCTTGGCCGCCATCTTGAAAAAACACCTTTCCGGTGGTCCAACTTTAAACTTTTAGTATATCATAAAAGTATACTGTTCTCTACCAGAATCAGTTAAGAAACCAAAAATTTTTGTGGGTTAAACTGTAGTTTGCTCTGACTAACAAGCATTATCATAATATAAAACATTGTTCGGGGCTTTTTTCAAGAAAAGAATACAAACTAGCCATTACATCCTTCCTCCCCTCTCCTCCATTGACCATGGAGCTGTTAACATTGATTATTTTATTAAAGCAAAGTTCAAGTCAAGAACGAGCCCAATAAAATAATCAATGTTAAACAACGAACCCGTTTTTGTATTTATCAGTCTTTTCTAAACAATTACAATACTGTTTCAAAATAAACTGGCATACTTTCAACACGTTTAACAAGATAAATTAGTAATAAATTACAAAATGCAATAATGTAGGAATACGCTGTATAATCATAAGAAAACACGGCGCAGTCACTCTCTTAGACATATAGACGCCTATGGTTGGACTTCTGCACTACAATTACGTCAGCCGTATGACTGCTACCGCACGCTGTACTGTGCGATCTCTTTGATGTTCATTGATTTTGGAGGTTTTCCTAGAAGTAGTAGGTGTTCTAGATTATTGAACATATTTGAAGTCGAGCAAAAGTAGTCCGGTTGACAACTAACCATATACGGAATCCGTATATGGACAGTCCTGATACAACATATTTTTTTACACGGCAGTTCTGGAGGTCGATATCGACTGAAAATATATGCAAAAGACTGATGAAGACACCAGACATGCTGACATGCTTGTGTGCATGTTCACCTTGAACCATATGACCACAGAACGTGACTTACATACATGCTTCATGATTAAGTACGTTTCACCTTGATCTACATACTGAGGCTAACAACATGTCATATCACTGGACACAAGTGTACACATGTGTACGAGGTGCACTACCAAACGAACCGCGTAACAGACAGAAGTGTAAGAATAAAAATGTTTGACCTTTTCCTGAGGCTCTTATATAATATTTTCTACAATTTTCCTCAGAAGATCTTTCATCATTTTCCACTTATTTGGTTGCCACTATCATTGTAATAGTATGCTCTACCAGTGGCTGGTGGATTATAAGATTGCAGTATTTCACTGGATGGTTCAGGGTCTGCGAATTCAAGATTTAAAACTCTGTTGCACAAATGACGAACAAAGTTAATGGCTGATGAGGGTATTTCATCATGTAATAATTTCATTGTTTGCAAATAATCTTTAAGGGAGCGTTCATTATTTATGACCGGGGGGGGGGGGCTATGAGGAATTTTGCATTTTAACCGAGGACAAAATAGGTGGCCTCCCTCTAATTTCAAGCACAAAATAGGCGACCCCTCCCTTTGTATACATCATTGGAATGGTTAACTGACTCAAAACAGCACATTGTAAAGGAAACTTCTCAATCAATTTATTCATCATATAATCATTATATAATCACAAGCTTCCCTGTCTCCTATGGAGACAATTTTATTACTCGCCATACAAACATCATCTTCTTTGACCACTTGATTTCTAAACCCGTGAGACAGACATAACACACGCAGCAACAGAGAAACATAACGCACGCAACAACAATATGATGGCGAAAGCGGAAGTGCGTCGTAAAAATGAACAGAATTATATGTACATGAATCAGTGATGGTAAAGCAGTTTCCTAGCTTCCCCGTTTTCTACGGACACAATTTTGAGGGTAGTAAATAGCCATGATTGAAATGAAATATTTCCCGTAATAATAGACTCCGTTTTATATTTACGGATCCATAAAAATAAAATTTGGCTTATGCTTATGGACCCGTAAAAATAGCCACTGTCAATCTGATCACATAACGTCTTCTTTCTCCGAGCAGGAGAAGGCAGTGGAATATTTGTACCCAAATCGGTGATGGTTAATCAGTTTTCTTGTCAGTATAATGATGAAAACAAGCGCACAAATCACAAATAACCCCGTAAAAGGTGATTTCCAATAAAGTGGTACACTCAAAATGCGTGAAAGCGCCCCAGGAAAGTGATTGCAGGCGAATTTCCAAAAATAAAGAAAACAACCATGGCCACACCCCTCTCTTCGTAATTATATATTAATTGTGACATCAAGAAGCTAATCGAAAAGTAACAATTTATGAGTTCTATTTTAAAAGTGATTATCTACATAGTCGCGCATTGTGTAAGAACATTAAAAATCCTATGTACTTAATACATGTATCTAGTACACAGATACAAACAAAACATAGGACATTGAGGGAGAACACAAAGCGTTCAAAATATTAAAGCAATACACACACGCACACACACACAGACCAGTGTTGTAAAAAGTGAACCCTCTCTTGATAGTGGTGTAAAATGATACTCTTTTTCATAGTGTTGTCAAAACGGAAAAGCTAAAATTACAATCTAGTGTTAAAAATGAACTATCTCTTATTAAATTATATATAAAAAACGGGCCAGTAAATGTGTCTGAAAAATGGAGAAAACGACTCTACATTTTACTGTGTGTACTGAGAAAAGGTACGCATTTTTATAGCCTATGTAAAAAATGACATGCTCTTTTTACAGCAAACCTCAATTGTTGGTTCTTTTTAAACGCATTAGATGAAATCTTAGGTGCAAATTTTAATATACTTTTCAATAAGGACCGTTCCATTTTTACCATCAGGCAATGTATTTTAAGAGCTATTTTTGGTGAAAGTAAATATTTATCTTATCATTTTTAGAGTTAAACGTCACACCTTTTCATTACTCCTAGGGAGAAAGAGGGGCTATTTTCATTGATGTTGGAGGTGTTTTGTTACACGGAGGCTTAAGACTCCTGAGGATGGACTGGGCCTTCACAGTGAATGGCTGCTCAGGGCCCCTGCAGAAAACCCTGTCCCTTGTTGAGGTGTTCAGAGTAACTCAAGACTCCCCTTTTTTCTAAAAACCTGGATCTGGCATTGAGATGTCACAGTGTTCTGTTACACATTCCACAGAACTAGTCTCACGCATACCTAGCTCACACATTTCACTCCTAACCCACACAAGCCACAGACACGAGGCCTACGCATGGCAGTGTCAGGTTTCAAAACAAACCATCTCCCACGCATAAAAAAACCCGGCAAAACAGCCGCCGCCGCTGCTGCCGCCGCCCTAGGCTTTTCCCGCCTAAAATGCAGAACTTAGGGCTCAGTTTTCCCCGCTCAAAAAGCTCTCAGCCAGAAGCTCAGTATTGCCAAGGCCCTCGTCAGCTGAGACCCTCTCCCGACATCACACGTTTCCCCGCGTACAGCAACGCCCCAGGGCCTCGTTTTGGCTGCTCTCATCCAGTATTGTCACCCCACATTTTCATCAGTTCACAAGACATAAGTTTCAGAGGTAGAACCCAATAAAATCACTCTCAAGACAACCCACGAAATAGGAAAAGCAGTAGAAAAAACACTCGTTTCTCAGTTACCCAGAGATAGAAAACAATAAATCGCTTGTTTACACGAGACATAAGACCCCAGCTCCTCTTCCCTGCAACAAGATTTCAAAACCAAGCCCTCATATCAATATTTCACCACCAATCTTCTACACACGCGACACGCCTGTCACCATTCATCAACATGATACACCCAATTTTTTTTTTTTCACTACAGTCAAAACAAAACCACAGCCGAGGTGCCGCGCGCTAGGCTTACGTGAAAGCTCGGGCGCTCTCGCCTCGGTCCCCGGCAGCAGCAGCTGCAACGGCCGCGGAAGGCGTGCTGCGTGGCTCCCTGGCTCGTATTACGCGTAAAAAAACTAGAAAAAACACACACACACACAGCCAGCGCGTGATCCGACTCTAATGCACACATTTCTACAGAACTCAAAACAATGTTGGTGAACTGTGGCTGTAATAATATCCTTTTTTTATCATGCTTCTTCAAACTGACCTCTCTCCTAAAATGTCTGATATGTTTCCCGAGTCACGTGACTTTTAAACCAGGTCGTTCCCTAATGAAATATTTAGAAAACAAGTAGGGTTTGGTTGTCCTGTTTGGTTTGGTTTACTTCAATGGTGCATAAGGCAGCTTGTATACTGACAAAATATAATGTTGGACATGTTTACAGCATATTACCACTAAAATCAAAATGTCAAAGCAAGAGAATGAGAACGTTAAGCTCTGATTTTATTCTAATTAGAAAGTTTGATTACTTTGCCTATCAACTTGTTTTAGAATAGTTATATATTTAATCAATATAAATCATATGTTGCTAATGCATATATGTGTAAATGATATTAGAATCAAAGCGCTTTATTACACACTCTTTCATAATGAAAGAGGATTCCCAGTATATTTTCGTATACGGTGTTTTTAATTTTCACGCTGGTTTAACAGGAATTGCACGCCCGTAAATCAAGGTGATAGTGTGATTGTGGAACGCAAGTCATTGGCTGGTACCGGATTTTTTTAGAGAGGCTTACTACGGAAGGAAACGGATACTAGTACAGAAGAGCCACTTTTCAAGACAATACAGAAGAACCACTATCTTATAAAATATAAGCCTCTAGTAGAGAGTGATAAAGTGTGATTACTTAGTAGCAATTACATCGATTACCTATTGTCATATTACATGCATTACTGTACTAGTAGAATTTTCACTGTCAAATAAAATTACACAGTTCGATATATACATACATTTGACTACTTCAATGCATGTGGGTTTTTTGTATATCCAGTTCCACATGAAATGTGCGTCCATTTCGAACACTCATCACATTCAATTGCAAACTGATATAGTCCAACTTTTAAATTACTTTAGTGTACTTATCCATTTTAAATAAATTTGAAATCAATTTAAATATTTTTTAAAGTTTTTTTAAAAGTTTTATATAAAATCGTGTTTTCTAAATGTATTCCCGCCGCGCAATAAGGACAATGGGCTTGAACAATGGGCTTTATATAGTCGAGGATAAAGTAGAGGATTATCTGAGAAGGATTACATATGTAGGCTAGTGTACGCTAATGTAAATCATATTAAAATAAAACAATAGACAGAATTACATTATTGTCTAATAATAGTAATGGTTTATGTGATTTATTTATAATCTGCAAATAATACGTTGAACAAATGGAGACCCAACTATATCTCTGTACACTGTCCGATAGTCACAATGCAAACAGTATGTGTCGTACTCCCTCGCCGTATGGTGTTGTAGTGGTATTTTTTGAGAGGTTGCGACACGAAATGCGGTGTCGTACTGGTTTCGTGTCGTACTCGCTGGTTCCCCCTTATCAAAAGTCCAAAAGTACTTTAGTACATTTCTTTTGATTAAATGAAGAGTATATCTCGCAGCCCAGCACACCAAATTTAAATAAACTTTGGATTAAAAATAGCAAATGAATATTTTTTTCTATGTCCAGATAATACATGTATATAGCTGTATCAGTAAATATAAAAATATTTAAATGAGCACCTAATGAACAGAACTTTGACATCCCTGTTTAATAAAAGGTAAAAACAAATCTTGCACCTGGCCATATTTACCATTTCGGCCGCGACACCAAAGTAGCACATAAAAAACGAAAGCGAAATTGATGTTCTGTACATAAATTGGACGGTGATTCTGATTACTCATACTGTTCATAAACAAGCAACCTCGTAACTAGTTGTGAATAGTGTTTTATTGTTATTTGAGGATCAGAAAACGTGTATGACATAGTTGAAAAGGAGAACAAGTGTGTAACCACTATAAAACCAGCTTGGGGAACTCCTGATTGGGAATCCCCGCGGTTATTACTAAAGTATTAGTGGAAGGCCTTTTGTACTTTCATGTGCATTGAATGATAAAA
>CM032663.1:22911-168711 GCA_019095985.1 Streblospio benedicti
TCACAAATAAACAGAAATTACAAATGAATGTTATTGATAAATTTGATTTTTTTTTCTGTATTGATCGTTCAACCTCTGGATCTTGATCTGATTTTCATTTTATTGCTTTTAAATATTTGAGATTTGTGAATTTGCTTTAGCATTCTTTGTGATAACCATAGCATATTCAGTCGGTACACTTTTGCAAATTTCATCATAATGTTGTTTTAGATCCTTAAACTTTAAATCACTTCAATCGTTTCTTAATTTTCCCCAACTTGAATCTGATAAATTATCTATTTTAAAAGACTGCATACTTCTAAAACGTATGATGCATGATTTTATATTGCCCTTTTCCCTTGTTTTGCATTGCTTCTTAGATTTCATTTTCACTGAATTTTCCATGATTTAGCAATGACCATTGTATTATGAAGATGTATTAAATTTGTTGCTCTTTTTGTAAGTGACACATTTTTTAATCCAATGTCCAATCAAATAATACTAAAACATAACAAAATTTGAGAAAATGCACTTTATGAAGATATCAATGATACTGATGAATCCTCAAATTCTACCATTAAAAGTGAAACCCATTGATATATTAAACTATTTAGTAAAATATTGATTAAAACAAAACATAATGTAATTCCAATCTAGAATAAAAATGCTTATATCAATAAAACTAATTCATCATGGATTATAAACAAATGAAATATTCAAAGCTGCTCATTTCTTTCGTAAACGCAAAAATGAACAAAATTCCTGAAATTGACCTACTAGTGTAACCTTGATGGAGAGGTCAAAGGTCAAATGTGATGTTTAATTTTGATTCCACATACACATGTTCCATACGGAGCCAGCGGACTAATATGTCAGCGTTGTTCTAGCATCTTGTGTTCTTTGAACACTTGATATAATCATGTATATTTGTCAATTTCAAAGATCAAGTAGCTTTTTGTTCCACTCTTTGTCTACCTAATGTGCTTTAGTAGGAAATTTATTACATACATGTTTACAGAAACGCAAACCAAAACTGTTTTCTACACAAGTTGGAATACTATCATCCAAACCGATAAATGTTATTGAACATGTTTCCAGTGAGAAACCCATTCCCAACCTTTTAGATCAATAGCTGTAACATTGTACCAACTTAAACCATGAAATGTGCAAATATAATGATTGTGCTTTGTGTAATGACATTTCAAAATATAGTATCAGCATTGATGAAAATAGTATTTGGAGCGTTCCAAGCATTCCAAGCACAGATTTGCAGTATGTATAATGTTTTATTTATATTATTTATGTGCAATTATACTTATTTATTTTATTGTAATGATGTTTCCCAAAGTTTTGTGAATCTTATGATTGTGAATAATTGTGTGAATAATTACCATAAATTTGCAGTTAAAGAACTGGAGAGTTCTTACTCTAAGGTTTTTAGACATTTTTAATATTTGTGATTTGCCAAATACTAGTCTCAACATGTGTAATAGATTGATTATTGATAATACTGATATTATTTTAAGAAAAAATGCAAAAGGTTTGTATGATAGGTTATAAATGCTAGTATTAATATGCTTATATGTAATCTTACACAATCATATTTCTTTTATCATAGTAAAATTATCAAGTTATGGTTGAATATAATATTATTTATTATAAGTAAACATAACTGAACCCAGACAATCCAGTATTTTGTGACAACCATTCTAATGTCTACCCTCCTCGCCGTAAATCTCCCATCTCAAGCAGGCTTGTGTGTAGAATGTCTCAACAACAAGCCGCACTATTTTCGCATAGATACCAGAACCATTATTAAAGCTGTGTTTGACAACGCTATCTCCAATACCATCTTGATTACCAAGAAATACCTGAAAAGAAAATTTCCATTACCATAAAAAATTCACTTAAAAGTATCCTTGTGAATAGCACTTGGTCTCATATTATTGTTCTTATATTTCTGTTTAGTGCTTGGTAATTCTCTATTGCTTTGTAATAAATGTCTAATTTCAATCCCTTCCCTAGCTTGTCTCTAACAGTTTTCTAAATGACTAACACATTCATTGTGAAGTTCACATCTTCTCTTTGACTGTGTTACAGTTATTCAGAAAACCCCCTATGTTTTTTTGCATATTTATACTACCTTGTGTATAATTTTCGATAAAATTGGGAAACAAATTGATTTCCTTTAAACAAGAATACCAATAGGAACCTACAATCTCACATTTTGGTAAGGTTTTTGTTCTTGTCACAAGAATTTCTTAAGGCCGAATGCCGCTTTTACATATATTTCTTTTTTATGCGAAAGTTATCCTCTGTAGGTAAACAGTTAAGAAAGGCCTGTTACTGTGGGAATAGGTTGCCAGCCCTACTGCTTCCGACAAGCGCTAAAGGAGAACTGCCGCTCTTCGGTTCAAAACCAGGAGTGAGTACAAGAGAGTACTGGGTCCCTAATCCTATTGTGGCCATAATAATAACAAACAACAAGGCTTAACAAGGTTTGTGTAACAGGGAAACGTAACCTAATCCAATGCAACCTATAGGCGAGTATGCTACAATTTTGGCGCACTGGAGACTATGAGAAACTCGTTTTGTTACAAAAGCACCAAAACAGCAGATGCCCTGAGTATTTTTTTCAGGGGCGCCAAGTTATGTCAAATCTGTTTAACAACCCAACGCCTGAAATGACAAGTACAAATTATTATGGGGCCCCAAATTTTGCATACATTTTTACACATACATTTTCTATGCAAAAGCACCGAAACAGTAGAAGCCTAAAATGGTGTAATAAAAACATACGGGATGGGAGCTACCTATGGACAGGGTGTTCACTGATCTAGATCTAGCCATACATGTCTGTCTCATCTGTTGAGCGTATTGCATAGATCAATATTCGTATCTCTATCTCTAGGCATCACATAAGCATATTCTGGCATCTTGCCCCCCCCCCCTCCCCCCTCACTCCAGGCTGCTTGCCAATGAAGTTGAATTACACTAGCTTATGTACATGTACATTAGGTACATGTCCTGGTATAATAAGCAAAATAAAGGGAATTAAAGAATTTTGCCCCAGACCCTTAAAATACTAATTTCGGACATCGGTCGTACAGAAATCCACGAGAGGGGGCTTGCAGCCCTATGATATACATGAATCACATCAATCTTTCTGTTTACCTTGCGCTCTCCATTTTCATTATAGTCCATCAAAGATTTAACATCAGTTGAAGAAAACTTGATATAGTACTTTGTAACAAACTGGAAGATTTTTTCCTGATTGCCATGTCTTCCTTGCGTAGCGATGGCTTTGACAGTGCATTGTCGTGATAAGTCCACCTATAGCAACATCAATCAAAAACAATTTAACCAAGATATACTGTATTCGTTCTTATTAGCGCACAGTGCGCTTACAAAAAACAAATTTCAAACAAAAAGAAATGTCAAATATTTCCAACAAGCCCACCCCGACAATTTTTCGCAGTTCTTGCATTTTTTCTTTTATTGCTTACCGCGAACATTCTATCACAATGCAACCGGCATGTTTTTCACAACATGCCCAGGTGCATACCATCGTGTTAGCTTTACAATATGGCGATATAAACATGAACTCTTTTTTTGGGAAAAAGCAAAATTTGATTAATCTAATCTGTGTAAACAGTGAGGTGCTTTTAATGGGACAGGTGCACTAATAAGAACGAATACGGTATATATAGATATATAAAGTATTCTAGTAACTTGGTAGACAGCATATGGATTCATGTTAGTTTGTCTCTTTCATTTTCTTGCTGTTAACTATTCTAAATGATAAACACTTTTCTTTATACATCTTTATTAGCGAGTGTTCATTATTTGTGTCAGGGGGTGGGTCGGAATATAATGGGGGGGGGGAAAAGTTTTGACTATATAATGAGGGGGGGGGTCAAAAAGTCTCAAGACACGATTAGGGGGGGTCAAAAAAGTTTGAGGTTGATTTCATCTAAATACATGTATTATGCGCTATTTGACAAGAATTTAACGTCAGCCATATTTAACAGTGCTTTATATATATTTTTTTATTAGATAGATTAACACGGTGAAAAAATATCAAATTTAACAAATCAATCAAGTTTATGAAAATGAATACTTTTGTTGCATTCAGAGGTTTAATATTTAGAAAATCTAACAACTGCTAAATTACAGCTATGTTACATAATTATATCAGTTCTTCAATCAAAGTGCCACATCATCTAATTCTATGACCAGTTCTTTTTTAGCAAAATTCAAAACAGTGTTGACAAATCCATATTATTGATATGCTTTAGCATATATAACTCTTGTCTATGATGGATGACTTAGATACGATGTATATGTACAATGTATTATTTGAAATTGTTGTAAAAATCATTAATTAAAATATGTTATTTAATGTTCTCACACTCCAAGTAGTAATTAAGAATGGGCTACAGTGGCGATATAACGCATATCACACCGTCCAAATGTGGGCATGAGTAGTAAAATGGGCGGGACTATAGTAGAAATCTCGAGGTAGAAATGTGTCAAGCAAATCAATCTTTCATTGACAGATATCTGCTTTTGCCCTGCCCATTTCACTCTTAATGTAACATTTTACGTAAAACGTGGTGTCTTTGACGTATCTTTAAAACGTCCCGCATACCAATACTAACGTGAACCGTGCTGAACGTATCGTTCCTACGTACTGTGGCAGTTTCTAAATTTTGGTACACAAAACAAGTTATTTTTGAAGATGATTTAGTTATTTAAATGCATGATTACATAACTTTGTAAGCTAGAGTGTGAGAAAAGTGTTATCACATGTGTTTGGGTGTGATATGAGTTATATCATGTCTGTAGAGAACTACTCGTTCGCTGCGCTCACTCGTAGTTCTCTACATGATATAACTATATACATGGACATATACATGGACATGATATAACTCATATCACACCCAAACACATGTGATAACCCTTAATTCTCACACTGCTGGGTGTATTTTGTGAATGGACCTCAGTGCGATATATTGCGTATCACACCGTCCAAATATGGGCAGCTTAGCAATTAGACTCCGCCCACTTTTACTATAATATTTAAAACTTGTCCAACGAAGAGCATCGATTGGTCAAAAGAAGTGATGTTTGTTATAAACGAGTAGTTGCATGAACAAAAAATTTCCTTGTTTCTTCAATAGTTTTGAAACGAATAAGGTGGCGCTGTAAACGTCTTAAAAAGCTCTTTCAATCAGTGTCTTTAAGGTTGATGAGAACGTCTAGTAAAAAAAAAAGTTTTGTGAATCATCACAAAACTTTGCTCACTGATAAACAATAATTTATAATAATGGAAAAAAATACCATTTTTTACTTTTGAAAATTTTCAAAATAAACATTTTACTGCTATTGAATAGAATAAAGTTGTGATGTAAAACAAAAAAGGTAACAAATTAAAAACTAATATTTTAGGTAAAGTCAAACAGCCTTCCCCCTTAGAGGAGGACAGTTCATTTTTATGTTGCAAGATGATTCGCATATATCGCACTTGTCAACATTGAAATGCATAGTTTGAGTTTAAAGAATAAAATAAATATGTTTCTGATATGATTTTGAGGGTGGAGTGTGAGAAAAGGGTTATCATATTGGGTTGGTTGTGATATGAGAAATATCATATCTGTAGAGAACCGCTCGTTCACGCATTGCTGCGCCACTCCGTGGTTCTCTACAGATATGATATTTCTCATATCACACCCAACCCAATATGATAACCCCTTAAGTATTGCGTCTTTGAATCACTTTACATCCAGGATAATTTTGAATGTACTAAGTTGTCTGTAAACGAAACTTTACAAGTCTTATAATTGGGAAGTGAAACGTTACATGTCTTACCATTGGGGGGGGGTCAAAAAGTTTCCATAGGTCCTGTGGGGGGGTAAAAAATCAGCTCTGAGGGGGGGTCAAAAAAGTTTCTATGTCGTGGTGCGAAAATATTGTGACCCCCCACTTAAATAATGAACTCTCCCTTACAGGTTTCGAGTCAACAGACTCCTCAAATACAAATGTTGATGTTATACACTACCATGACAGTACTATATAGAACACAATATAAAATGTAAAATATTAAGAACTATTCAGAAATATGACAAAATCATTACTCCAAAGTATTACTTTTGAATAAAATACAACAATACCAAAAACTTCTACCATTTTCCTCATAAAGGATTATCAAGTATGCATTAATAGATTATATCACAATAAAACACACTAATAGGTTACATATTATTAGATTGTGCCATAATGCACACATTATCCATATTTGAACAATAATTCCCATTACTCCCATTTAAAATCTAATTCAAATTTAATTCTGATTCTTCTAAAATGTCTGTAAACCCCAACCTTCTTATTGCTGGTTTATAATTATCTAGCTTAGAGTTCATCACTACATCTGCCTTCATTCCAAGTAGATCTATCTCAAGTATGCAGTGATGAACTCTAAGCTAGATCATTATAAACCAGCAATTGGAATTAAATTTGAATTAGATTTATAATGGGAGTAATGGGAATTATTGCTCTAATATGGATAATGTGTGCAATATGGCACAATCTAATAATATGTAACGTATTTGTGTGTTTTATTGTGATATAATCTATTAATGCATACTTGATAATCCTTTACGAGGAAAAGGGTAGAAGTTTTGGTATTCTTGTATTTTATTCAAAAGTAATACTTTGGAGTAATGATTTTGTCATATTTCTGAATAGTTCTTGATATTTTACATTTTATATTGTGTTCTATATAGCATTGTCATGGTAGTGTATAACATCAACATTTGTATGTGAGGAGTCTGTTGACTCAAACCATGTAATAAAGATGTATTATATAAAGAAAAGTTTTTATCATTTAGAATAGTTAACAGGAAGAAAATGAAAGAGACAAACTAATATGGTATATATAATGAATCAAAATGTGATGAGAAATGTCCGACAATCCGGTTTTATCAGTCCGATACTGCAACAACAACAGTACCGGCCTAACAAGACACGGATGGTCGCACAAAATGAACGGTGAAACGAAAATTACAATCTTTTGATATTGAATGGGGGTACCGACAGACGATATGCGCTGCCACAGCATTTTGCACATCAGTTTTTTCAATAAACATATTTGAAAGATGTGTGTAATTTCAGTGCATCAAATCGGCCAAGTTTATTTTACGGGACCTTTATTATAAGCTGGGACCGAAAAAACATCTGGAGCCACATGTCTTTCTCTATTAGGAAGAGAAACCTTTTTTATGTGGTTCCAATATGTTTTTATAAAAATTGACTTTTATTTTGTGGTTCTTTGGGATTGAAATGTCTACTTTTCAAATCCTGAATGAAACAACCATTTTACTATTTTGGCTGTCATCGTTGTTTAATAGTAATCCATTTTTATGGTCCAATAAGTCAATGATTTGTCCCGTTGTTGATTATTATTCATTCTTTATATCTTTGTCCACAGTGTTTTATTTTAGGTGGGACTGGACACTTATTCTTTTAATATTTAATGATTACCATTGTATAAAGTGTGTAGATGTCAATAAAAAAAATTAATTTACTCATGTCGCCTCGCTCGTTTGAGATTTATGAATCAAAACGCGAGGCATGTGTGGCATGTGTGAACAGGCGATTTACATACAGTTAAATACAAGATTTTACTATTACCATTAAAAATGCTGCTCCAAAATGTTTTTAAAGCGCTCTTTTTATATCACATAAGAGAGATCTTATCAAAAGCTTTAAAAAAGTATGAAGTTGATGTAGGTCACCTTCCATTTAATAAAGATATTGAATATTTTAGGTCCTAAAAATCTATCAAACCAGAGTAAAATACAAAACATGATTTTAAGCATAATATTATATGTTTACACAAAACAAAATGAAACAGGAAGTAAACATTATCTACTAAAACGGGAAACACTGTTCACAACCGCTGATCACAGATAACTATAGCCGTTTAGAGTTGGTGTAAACATAATGCACCCCTTTACTGTCCAGTACCATCTCAAAACATAAAGTTACTAGCCAAAATATTCAGTTTGTAATCTCATGTCGCATTGGTTTTAAAATTTTATTGACTCCAGTTTTTGTACTAGGAATGGGGGAGATTTAAAAATGCTTTTATAAAATTGTTTATATTTTGGTTTAGTCTTGTTTGTGAGGAGAGTAATTGTCGCCACCCGCATCATTTCCATGTGTCATGGCTGGCCTGAGTGTCCTATTAGTTTAAATATGCCAGTCTTACTTGTATCCATGGCCTTTTTTCACGAGCGTTTGCACACCATGCTCCAGGATATGCTTTTGAATAGAGTCGAGACTTTGATGGCCCATGATCTTCTGCATAGTGACTGCTGGCAGTCAACTGATTATTGCTCACTTTGAATCGTCGGCCACTGATGAGTCGTTCTCCATAGTTCACTGAAATATGATGTACGAATCTAATGAAAATGTATTCCTAAACTACAGACATGAAATTATTATAAACATAGTCAGACCTGAAAAAAGTGAAATGAGACTTAATTTGGAACTTAAAATAAATTTTGAAAAATAATTTAATTTATTAAGGGTACAAAAAATGCTATAAGGGGAAAATCAATTTTCAGCTTAAAAAAATATTATAAAATAAACTATGAAAAGCATTACCCAAGGTGACAAACAAACAGCACGATTTTCAGCAAATTTTCAGCAAATGCACCGGATGACCCCGTGTTAGTACGGGTGACCCCGAACGAATGACGTACATCACGTTCAGATAACTACGTCACACGTACGTTGATAAACGTGGTGGTTGCACCTACTGTACTCGATTATGGATAACGTAACACTTTCATATCGGCTAAGGAGAAGTAATTACACAAATAAAAAACAGTGATGCTTCTATTTCTCAAAGTTTACATAGAAATGTCAAGGTACATTTAACAGTTTAATGAGGATACTAGCTGTCATTGTCCCATTGAATGTTGCCACTTGAAATCCCGTGGTCTGTCTGCGAATGTATGTTTATCAAAAACGGAATAGTTCAATGTTTAAGGTTGTGGAGCTTATAAAACTGCGTAATTATTCTTACACCTATGTAAAATTTACTACTGAAACCGTTTTCATGCATAATAGATGATTATTTACAACATATCTGAGTGAAAACGTTTAAAAAATTGGTTGTTTATTCCCGGATCGGCAAAATATCTGCGTAGTTGACACCATCATTTATTCGTTTTCAAAGAAACACACTATATACGGAGCCGACCACGGAGCCCATGCAGCTTTCATAAGACTGCTGTCAAACACCTTATCTGTGATCCGCCATTTGATTTGAATTGTCATAAAATATCCCCGGCATGTCGTAATGCCCTGCTTTCTCCCGTGATATTTCCGTATATCGGTCGTTGCTAAAAAAGGCAGACCACCAAAAGAATGACGGCGATGTGCATTTTCGTTTTGTCACAATGTACTAGGTTGGAAATCGAGTTTTAATAAATTAAGAATAGATAAGATGTTTTTATTGTGACAAAACTTAAACATTTTACTTATGAATATTAACAAAATTTGATACCACAGCAGCCTACCAGTCATCACTGTATGCCGGGGTATTGATGTTGAAAAAAAAATAATTAATTAGCTCAAAAAATGATTTTTTATTATTTTCATGGGCCGGGTATCACGGTAACCCGGTTACGACTCTACCTCTTAACAAAGAGGGTAGCACTAAAATATTTCCCAGTATTTTCTGTTAAAATAGAATGAAAAATCAAGAAATTTGACTAAAATAATTATCAGATGCAGGTAATAATCAGTTGTAATAAATCTATTGCTTTAAAAATGTTCAATATGAATTCACTCAAGACCAAGCATTTTTTCCCTACAATTTTCAAATAACAGAAATCATACTTCACAGAATTATTACAGACAATAGATGAGTGAACCATAAGCAGCTTTCAAAGATTTCATTCTCAAAACTTCTATTCCTGCTACAAAGAAAGTAACTCTTTACAAAAGCTTTAAAATGATAATGATGCCAGAAATTGTCAAAAAATTGAAAATAGATTATTATAATGTATGTTATGTACATAAATCAATAATAAACAGTGATTATTTCTTGTTAGAAAGTTAAAACATTTAATTGTCTTTCAACATCTCATCCATGTCTTTGTCTGTGAATCCCAGACGACGATGAGGCAAGATTTTAACCTCATTTACTTTGTGATATGCACTCACTCCCGTCGATCCTCTAGCAGCATTATCGAAAGATGAAATTTCTCCAGATTTTCTCAGAGGTTTGGCCTTGTTGTGTTTTTCATAAAAAAACAACATAGCTTGTATACTAAGTAGATCTATATGCTGATCTGGTAGATATAGAAGATAGCACAGTCGTTACACAAGGCAGCTTTAACTGCCTTAAAAAATCGTATTACCCTCCTCAACTTCTGAGCTGATTCGCACTACTCATATCAGTGGCGAAAAGAGAAACTCTTAAATCAAAACAGTCCAGCAATAAATCACATAAAAATGCACCCACATGTAGTGTATCCACATAAAACATATAAGCAGGTGTAAAAGATCAATTCTACTATACAAGCTGATAAATCAGTGAAAGAAAAACCGTCTGTTAGTACCTTACGCCATTTCGAAAAACTGAAATGATGCGCTGAACGGGCGTTACTCACCCCGCGATGACACAGTGAATATTGAAAATGGTAACTCTAATGCTGTGATTTGTAGATCGGTAATGAGTCAGCAGTGATAATGCCATAATGGACACAAATTTGGGTCGATATGATCCATATGAAATTTGTGCAGAATGGTCACTTTTTCTCACCTTTTCTAACTTTATCATGCAATTTGAGTATCCTACCTCTAACTGTGTGACCTGTAGATTGGTAAAAAGCCGGGGACAAAATAATAGTCATAATGCACCCATATACGGATCTTTTGATGGAAATTCATTTATCCAGGATATAACATATATAAGTTTCACAATAGTTTTTAGTCAAGGATAACACTCAGTTCACACACTAAGCTTTCAATGGCATCCGCCATCTTGTTCACAGTGGTTGACGTCATTCGTCGTCACTGGGACCCCGGGAGATTCCCGGGTTGCGCTCCCCCCTCCCCTTCTCGGGTGAGGACATTGTTCCAGATGGAAGGAAGCTGGTACCTGCCCCCATCTCTATTTAGTGAGGGTTTGAGTTTCCTGATATTAATGGCCAGATCCATGGTGCAGCGATGGGCTCCCCCGTGTCTCCTATCATATGTAACATATATATGGAGGAGTTTGAAAGGAAGACACTAGCATCGGCCCTCCATCCACCACGATTGTGGAAGAGATATGTGGATGACACGGCTGTGATCCAGAAGAGAGAACATGCGACAGAGTTTCAACAACACCTGAACTCGGTGGATAAGTGTATCCAATGGACCACGGAGGGGGAGAGCATGGTGAATGCTGAGAGATCCCTTCCATTTCTTGACACTTTGATCCTAGTTAACAGTGATGGATCTATTCGCACACGCATCTACAGAAAGGATACACATACAGACCAATATCTGAATTTCTGTAGCAACCACCCAATGGAACAAAAAGCTGGAGTAGTCCGGACTTTAAACCACAGGGCCGAGAGTGTGGTTAGTGATGCCAGTGAGAAAGAATCTGAGAAGAAACATCTGGAGAAAGTGTTAGGGTTCAATGGATACCCCAAAAGTGTGATGATAAAGAGCAAGCCGAAGGGAAGACAGACTGCACAAGATACAGTGGTACAGGTGGATCGCCCCAAGAGACCTCCAGTAGTGATACCATACATCCATGGAGTGTCTGAACACAAGAGAAGGGTGATGCACCAATACAGTGTGCAGATGTTCTTTAAACCTGTGAACACTCTTAGACAGCTACTGGTGAGACCCAAGGACCCCCTGGAGAAAGAATGTGTAATTGGACCTGTCTACCAGATTAAGTGCCAGGATTGTGAGGCCTCGTACGTGGGAGAGACTGAACGCGCATTAAAAGCGAGGTTCCTAGAACACCGCAGACCCAGTTCAGCTGGATCAGAGGTGTCTCGCCACTTGCACACAGACAGTAAAGGACACAGTGTCTCGCTCGAAGGGACCAACATTTTATGTGTAGAACCCAAATTTTTTGAACGTGGCGTGAAGGAGGCCATTAATATCAGGAAACTCAAACCCTCACTAAATAGAGATGGGGGCAGGTACCAGCTTCCTTCCATCTGGAACAATGTCCTCACCCGAGAGGGGGAGGGGGCGCGCAACCCGGGAATCTCCCGAGGTCCCAGTGACGACGAATGACGTCAACCACTGTGAACAAGATGGCGGATGCCATTGAAAGCTTAGTGTGTGAACTGAGTGTTATCCTTGACTAAAAACTATTGTGAAACTTATATAACATATATGGATCATTGTAGTCCTCAGAAACAAGTGCACACTGATTACTATTTCAAACTTGAAAACTGAATTTATTTTTTAGTACTTTAGATGGAACGGTGTGACCTATACAGTGATAACAAGCCAGCAACCAATTTTCTTTCAAAAATAAGTCCCAAAGTTTCTTCAGAGTGGGTTACGAATACATGCGAAAAATAGAATCTGGACAGTCACTCTTTCCACCGTTTGCATTACGTACGCATTTAAAATCTTTATATTTTGTATTCTACTTTGTTCATTTCAGCTGACCAATACAAATCATGATATAAGCTTGACTATGAAATGTCATAATGATGTTAAAATATTCATATTATAATTAAAATAATTTGTCACAAAAGTATTCTATTTTGTCATGTCATAAATGGGTGTTGGGGAATTCCTGATCGAAGGTAGTGGAATTTGTTCAGCATGTCTGCTAGATTGATTAAATATGGGCCGAACTCATGAAGAATACATTTTTGAGGCTTTTTTGTCACCATGACGCTTTACTTTTATCTCTGATACCTGTCCAACCCCCATTACCTCTTAAATTGCAAAATAAATGATATTAGTCCTTATTTAGCCCGGTCATGGGCATGTTACATCAAAGTTGAGTAAATGTTGGGTGTTATTGGTTCAATATGAGGCTTTATTGGGCACATAATGGAGACAAATTCAAGCCTTCATTCCAAAAGGCTCTTCTTCATACTGGTCAATCTGCAACACTGATTTTGCATGAACCAACTGACAGGGTTCGCATAAATACTTCACAATAACCTTTGAACTGTTTAGATTTATTGAAACGAAAGTCAGTATTGCTTGTAAAGGTAATTTGGAAGATCGTGGAGTCGAACTCACGACCTCCCGGCTATGAATCAGACCGGTCTTATATGTCATAGTCGGGCGTGCTACCGTTACACTAACCTTCCCAGACGAAGGAATCACACTTCAACTTCGCCTATATGCTGTATGCTGTGATTGCGCAATCACACTGTCTGACACCTTACACTATATTTAGCTTGTGCCAGTCTTAATCGACATGCACACTACCGACTTCGTTTGTTGATATGCTGTGATACAGGATGTCATGCAGGATGCATTGTGTCTCTGAAGCACTTTGTTTACAGACACTCCCCCAACTCCCTTCTCCTCTACAACCAGCTCACTTATGTGACGATCTCGCTTTCCCAACAGCCCCGATAGGGTACCGTATTCAACCTATCCCACTAGGGATCCGGGCACTACCCAGAGCCGCCATCACCTCGTGCTACTGGCTGCTTTGGAGAGTGAGTTAGGGAGTTTCTATACTACGTCAACACTTCAGGGACACAGGGTTATCAGATCAGGAATTCTCCCTGATTTGAGAACCGTCCCATAGTCAGCTTTCGGTGACCGAGGGACCTGTAAGAATTCGCAGATCTAACTTTCCCACCATCCAGATCACACATACCCAACTATCTGAGTTCGAAACTCCCGGGCGGTAGCCCCCTCCCCCAGTGTCTTACACACGGGGCCAGTCCCACTTGGACTAATGGACAATTCCACAATTTCACAGGGCGACTACCCGGTGGCTTCTACCGAAGCACCCGGGTCCGTGTCTTCCACCAATTGAAACGAAAGTCAGTATTGCTTGTAAAGGTAATTTGGAAGATCGTGGAGTCGAACTCACGACCTCCCGGCTATGAATCAGACCGGTCTTATATGTCATAGTCGGGCGTGCTACCGTTACACTAACCTTCCCAGACGAAGGAATCACACTTCAACTTCTCGCCTATATGCTGTATGCTGTGATTGCGCAATCACACTGTCTGACACCTTACGCTATATTTAGCTTGTGCCAGTCTTAATCGACATGCACACTACCGACTTCGTTTGTTGATATGCTGTGATACAGGATGTCATGCAGGATGCATTGTGTCTCTGAAGCACTTTGGACATCTACCAGATCATCACATGATTCTGCTACAGTTACCGTGCCTCTTTCCAGATGCCTCCTTAATGATTCATAATCAGCTTCATAATAGACACTTTATCACTTCATTACGCTCTATTCTAATGCAGTTTGTAACATTTCTTAATGTATCTAGTGGTATGACCCCTGATGTATTTAGTGTTATGAGCCCTATGAATAAACACATCACTTCCTGTTCCACCGTCTTGTCGTTGTTGTCACATGTTGTCAGAAGTGAATATTTTTGCCTTTTAGTGAATGAAATGGAACATTTAAAACCACCGGGAGAACTGAGTTTTGCCAGGAATGATGTCCAGAATTATCAGGTTTGATAACAGAGGATCGAAATCTACATAAAAGCCAGTGGATACGCAAATAAAGGTGAAGATGTTCAATGTGCAATATTTCTACATGTTGCTGGAGAAGAAGCCATTAAGATTCACAATATTGACATTCCTAGAAGCAGAAAAAGGTAAAATTAACTGTTTGAAAGACAAGTTTAAGCAATATTATGAGCCCAAGAAAAACTTAACGTATCCAAGACACCAACGTTTCACCAGAAATCAAGGTCTTTGATTTTTATGTCACTGAGTTGAAAGACAGATCACAAGACTGTCATTTTGGTGCTTTAGAAAAGTCTTTAGTTTGTGATAAAATTGTTTGAGGAGTACAGAGTGATAACCTGTGTATCAGGCTTCTTAAGGACAGTGAGCTAGTCCTTGAAAAGTGTATAGACTTGTGTCGAACTGAAGAAATGTCTAAATTACACCTGACTTCACTCACAGAGGACCAGGCAAGCAGAGTCAGTGTCCACGAAATTAAAGTCAATGAAAAAAGTGTATAGTGCATGTAAGTTCTAGAAACATATGTACAATAAGTGTCCAGGCAAGTAAAGTAGAGTGTGGGAGGTGCAAATTAGTTGGACACTATGAGAGATGTTGCCGTACAAAGGAGAGAAAGTTAACATTAACAGATGAGAACAACGAACAAAGAATAGATTGGGTAAAGGCAAACCGAGACATCAAAATTCAAACAAAGTCTCCGAAACTGACAGTGACTCTGACACGATCTCTGACACGATCTCTCACGAACTCAAAAAGTGATAAATTTAAGTGTATTATGTATGTGCAAAATAAGCTATTAATAAGCACTAAGACAAAAACATTAACATATTGCAATACATTGTATATGTAATGTTCATTGGCCCCCACATGGTTGTTAGACGTCTGCTGGCTTCATGCAATTTCTGTCTCCAAGTATTTTCATCCTCCATGCCATGTCCATTAAAATGCCAAATACCCCGGTCCTCCCCGATCGTGTCCACCCAGCTCTTTCTAGGATGACCTCTACCTCTAGTACCCTCCATCACGATTGAATCACGACGCTTTGCACAAGAATCACATTGATGGAAATGTCCTGTCCAGCTGAGTCTGTGATGTCTCATCAGTAAAGCTGATGTCTTTTATACCTAGTTATGCTGGTATGACAGACAGCATACAGTCCTGTTTGAATGTTCCACATATACCACCCCTACAGATAAATATTCACTCCATATTGTATCCATACACCCTTGAAATCTGAAGTGGGGACTGCTGGAATTTTTGGCAAATTCAGCGCAACAGTCTCGGTGGATACACAACCGTCTGGAGGGTTTATTTGGATGTATCATAATGATATTCCAGTTTTGATTGCCCTCATTTTTCACATTTGGTGCCAAACAAGTTAATAAACTCATAGAGACTATTTTGTGCTGTTGCTGCTGGTGTTAGATATAAATAAACAAAATATAAATAAACAAAAACCATCAATCCAAACCATTAAGTTAAAATTAAAGAAACCTATTGAACTATACCTTCAATTCCATAAAGCTCCCATCTCAAGGATGGGTGGTAGGCATATTTTTGTACTATAAGTCGCACTCTATTCGTTGAGAAGATATTTAGCCCATATTTAATCTCGTTGTTTCTGGTCCCTGCCTTCCAACTAAAAATTGCAGAAAATTCCTACAATTTAAATATAGATTAATATATAAACTGTTCACAATATGAATATTCTACATAGGCAATAAGAAATGCATTGGATTTACAGTGATAAAAATTGGGGAGTAGCCCAAACTGGCCAGACGGGCCAGTGTTTTAAATTTTTACTGGCCCCTTCTGATACCTTACTGACCCTGCAAGTGCTGAAGGTGCTAAGCATCACTAGGGGTGTGTGGTGGCATCATCCCCTCCAGAAATCTTTTAATCCAAGCAGTCATTAGAGGCCATTTTAAAGCATTTTAAAGGGTTTTAGACAAAGCAAAAAGGCAACCACATTAAGTTAAATCATACTTATTTAAATTTATTTACAAGTGTAATCAGGAAAAAAAACACCCTGTGATAAAATGTAAACCATTGAAAATGTTTTCCGAATCAGAAATGGCTGAATTAAAAATCGAGCAGTAAATGCCACATTATTTTTTTACATATAAAAATACACAGCGAGGATGAGTTTTCAGATAAAATACCACATATATGATCAAAATAAGACTAAATTTTATGTTCGGCAGCCGGGCCAATGTTTGGGGAAAGTTACTAGTCCAGCAGTCAATAGCCAAAAATTACACGAACCCCTTTTTGTGAGTTAAAGTTTTCTTCTCTCTTGATTATTCATCTAGAGGGTCTATATAATGAGTTCCAGGTGGGTGTGAAGTTCTCTACCTTGAGCATTTTTTTAAATTCACGTTAATGTCCAAAATGGCCGCCAAACCGTTAAAATGGCCATATCTACTTCAATATAGTTACTAGGAAAGTGATTTTATGGTCTATGAGCATGTTTTATTGATTAAAAAATCTGTCTAGCCACTCTAGCTATATTTGTCATGATACTTGCTGAGTATAAATTGTATATGTGAATGTACTGCAGTTGGAACTGGTACTGAATTGTTGTACAGTCTTGATTCATTCATGTAGCGGGAACTGACGAATAAACATTACATCTCAAGATCATAATATGGTGTCGGAAGTAAAAAAAATCATAAAAAATTGAGATAATGGAATCATACAACAGGCCAAAGTCCCTCAGCCTCTCAGGCAATGTAAGTGACAATTGGAGGCGGTTTAAGCAAAAAATTTGAGATTTATTTGACAGCATCAGACAAAGCAGAAGTAGACGACGTCAAAGTGGCTTTGCTTTTGAATTTTGCTGGAGAAGAAGCCTTAGAAGTGTTCAACACCTTCACATTTGCCACGCCAGGTGACGCAAAAAAGCTAGCTGTCGTGTTTGAAAAATTCAACACATATTGTAATCCAAGGAAAAATGTTGTTTATGAAAGATACAATTTCTGGAAGTGTACGCAGCAAGAAGAAAACAGACAGTTTCGTCACTATACTACGCCAGAAAATAAAAGCTTGTGAGTATCCTTCTAACATTACTGACGACATGATTAGAGACAAATTAGTATTTGGTATCAAAGACCTAACAGTTAAAGAACGTTTACTGCGAGAGGAATCTCTCACATTACAAAAGGCATTAGATATAGCACGTGCCTCAGAAGTCTCCAAAATGCAAATAAAAGAAATGAATGAACAGTCCATGCACCATGTAAATGCCATTGCAAAAAACAAAGGAAATGGACCAAAGTCTGTCACGAACTGCCGTTACTGTGGTAGCTCACATGCTCCAAGAGCATGCCCTGCAAACGGGAAAGAATGTGGTTTCTGTCACTGTAAAAATCACTTTGAACATGTGTGTAGAAAGAAAAAATACAGTCAGCCGGGTAAGAAAGATATACACACTATAGCAGAACAGCAACATGAAGCCAAAACCGATGAAGAACTGCTTATCTACAGTATCGATTCTAAAAATACAGGAAAATGGGTCGTTGATTTATATCTCTATTGAAGTGTCATATCCTTCCTCAGAGTTTTGAACAGTTTATTTCATAACTTTCAGGTATGCTATCATTTAATTGGGAATGAGTTTGCCTCAATAGCAAATGCTTTATTCTGACATGCCAGTCATCAAATTTTATATTTAAGTTTTGTAATGTTGTTATATGTAGAAAATGTATAGTAAAATAGCACTAAAATGAGAATATTCAGGTATGGAATAATAAACTATACTACTATGTAAATATGTTAATTTGCATATTATATTAATGTAAAAGCTCTTGACACAAGCTTTTGAATGAGCTCTTAAATGCATTGATATTCCAAAAATGGATGTTTCTATGAGGGAAATCTAATGATCAATGTTTTTGACGCTATATGTGTATCTAACGTTACAACATATTACTTTTTTGTATAATACTTATCTAATCTGCTTCAATTTTTGTGAATATGAGCAATGTTGTGGCCTTGATGGAAAAAATTCTATGTTGTACCCCCATCAACCTTGGTACAAAACTTAAAGCTACACACTTTAATGATAAACGTCAAAATCAGAATATGTATGCAAATTAGATATATGCAAATAAGCTAATTTGCACAAAAGTTATGTTTATAGTGATATAAACTACCTGCTTTCTAATCAGCTATAAAATATGTATGCATTCTGAAAATGAATAAAACTATGAGTGAATCTTTCAATATTCAGTTTCTGTTATTCTCAATATGATTGTCACGTGGGTATACAGTATGGTGTGTCATTTCTTGATTATTGATTCAATCTGCTTCTAATTTTTTGTCAACATACTCAGTTGACTTGCCCCCAATACAAAACCATTAGAATAGACCATTGGTCAATATGAGCTTTTCTAATAAAACTTTAATCTTCCCTCTTAGACGAAAAACGTCAAAATCATGAGATTTATGCAAATTAGATGTATGCTAATTAGAATATTAGCATAAATTTTGTATTCAACAGATAGAGGATTTTAACACCTTTCACATGAGCTATCATACCAATCTGTAGCTAAATTAGCTATCATATTATGCACTGTTTTATGTTTTACACTTTTTCACTATTTCATCGTAACGTTACCATGAAAACCAGTTCATATCAGAAATTCCTGTTGTTTCCCACTTGGGCACCAGCTGGATCCTAAAACTAGACAAAATTTCGCATCTTTTGGTATATCACAGTAATTGTTAGAATCTGTTGCAAGGTTACTCCCTCAATATGCATCGTAGGAGTCCCCCTGTGCAGCTCCTAATATTATTGTTGCAACCCTTGCAGATGCTATGTTTTTTAGATGTTCCAACTTGTTTAAAAGGTGGATGGATCAACTATATTCATAAAATATAATGTGATACTAATTTCTACATAATGTATTATTCCAATTAACAATTTCTATGGATTTTTATATGTATATATACATGTAATTTATCTGAAATAAAATTATGTTATGTTATGTTATGTTATATGTAATGACACTGATGTGTGTGTATTATTGCGCAATTTTGTCAATAATGGTTCAATTAAAAAGCAGGTAAAGATGAGCTGTAAGACGTTTTCATGTACATATATATTAATGTCACAGTATCTAAATACACAAGAATACACAAGCAAACTTGGGAAAAAAATATATATATACAGTTATTCTAAATACAAATGAATCATGATTGAATTGCTTCCAAGCCATGGGCTTACAGGCTGTGATACTGTGGCAGTATGCTATGACATAGTTAAACCCACTGATATCAACACTCTCAGGACAGGTAAGTATCCACTAGATGCTCTTGGGAACATTTCCTCGACTGTTGACGATGTAATTAGTCAGGCCACAGCATTCATGCTGGAATGTTATGGACATCTTGATTGTGAGTGCACAAGTCTTACAGAAGCAGGACATAATATATGGTCAGCTGAAGTTGCTAGTAATGTTGCCAGTGCCTCAAAGTTTAAAAGCCTACCTCTAATCAATGAGCCCTTTTGCAAAATGTACTGAGGGCACATTTGCAAGTAGCAATGTGGCAGAATTGTGCTGATTGCAACTCTACCGATTTTGATCCCAAATGTCATGGATTGATGAAAGATAGTGACTCCTTGAAATCAGGGACTGTAGTATGAGATGTCACACTAGTACCTGAAGATATCTTCAAAGTTGTGAAGTGTGGATGTAGTAGCATATTTCCATGTTAAAGCACAAGCTGCAGTTGCCATAGAGCTGACATGTCATGTACAGAGTTTTTGCAAGTGTTGCCGAAGAGACAGGGAGGGCGTTAGGGCTGCACATATGACCTCTCAAAATTTTGGAACCTTGCACCAGATTTTAACAAGCACTGCGATATACCAAAAGTTGCGAAATTTTGTCTAGTTTAAGGCCTGCCTGATGCCAGCGCGGAATGTGCAGGGAAATTTGAGAAAAATTGCAGTTTCCATGGTAACGTCAGCGTAAATTATGCCAAAAATACATAACATAAAAACCATTACAAAATCTTTGGTATGTTAGATAGAGATAAGTGTGATATCTCATATAAAAGGTATTTGCGTCTACTTTTAGGGTATTACAGTGAATATGAAAATTATCTCATTCGCATACACCTAATTTGCATAAACATAGCAATTTTTAACGTTTTTGTCACAAATACAATTTTTAAAGTTTGTTTGTGAAATTATTATTAATGCAATCATATTGATATTGTTTACTATCATTAACAATACAATTATGCATTCTCACTAAAAATTTGGGTAGGATCGGATTAAAACTAATAATTTGCCAGACTAATATTTATGACCACTCCAATTTAATGTCTAATGCAAAATCATATATTAGTAGAGTCATTTTAAGTTTTTTTTGTCGGAAAAATTCCAAGAAATTGTTTTATGATTTTATTCAATAGATATGATGCCCCTCTATCCCAGAAAAAAACTCTACCAAATCACCCAATCAAAAATAGGTTTTTTTAGACATTTTTCAAAATGGCCACTGGGCATATTTGTTTGCCAAATCTTTAGTTTTGTTCTGATCGACTTGAATTTTTGTGTAAACGTGGCTACTATGTCATTGTATAACATATATTAAAACCAATGCAGTTGCATGAATACTTATTTCACAAAAAATGTAAAAAATGCTATGTTTATGCAAATTAGGCGTATGCAAATGAGATAATTTGCATATTCATTGTGAATATAGAGAAATAGATTCAAATACCGTTTATATGAGATATCACACTTATCTCTATCTAACATACCAAAGATGTAATGGTTTTTATATTGTGTAATTTTGGTCTAATTTACGCTGACGTTAGCATGGAAACCACAATTTTTCTCAATTTTCCCAGCACTTCCCACGCTGGCATCAGGCAGCGCCTTAAACTAGACAAAATTTTGCAACTTTTGGTATATCGCAGTGCTTGTTAAAATCTGATGCAAGGTATCTCGCTTAATATATATTGTATAGGCCTCACTGTGCAGCCCTACATTGTTTCAATCCAAATACTAAGCTCTCAGAAGATGATAGTGATGATGATGATAATGATGATGATTCAGAAACTGATGAGGAAGCGATTTGAATACTTTGATCTCTCAAATGTCTGTATCATGAGGTGGTTGAATGATCACTAAGTTTTGATATCTATGTATTTTTTTATAAGGAGTAAAATCTAACTTGTGACATTATTTTGATGATTTCTATCAATATTTTTCGAATAATTGATGTTAGATATCATGCTACCTTTATGTCTAAGATGCATATTTGAATTAATTGTAGCTGATAACGCTACACTAGACACCTAAATTACCTTCCTAGCACCTATATTGATGGAGATATGGGCATTTTAAGGTTTTGGTGGCCATTTTGGACATTACAGAATTCACCCATCTCAGTGGCAGCCATCTTGGATTTGCCTTTAACTAGTCAATCTGACGTTGGTTAGTTGGTTCGGATTCTATGACTCCGAAAACATGTTGTTGGACACCAAAATGATATTTATGCCATTAACTGTGAAAAAAGTTCAAGGCAATCACAGAATTCACCCATCTCTGTGGCGGCCATCTTGGATTTACCTATATCTATTTGATCAATATGACTTTTATTGCTGGATTTAGATTCTATGACCCCCAGAGGCTTTCGTTTTTGCTCTAAAGTGAGCCCCAAAAATGACACTAATGTTTGCGATGTACCCGATATAATGACTAAATAAAGCCAGCTCTTACCTTACATACTTTCATGCCGTCTCTCCCTGTCTTGTAATAATGTCCCACATCATCATCAAAATAGAGAATTCTATAAACTTGGATATAATGAACTTTCCTGTAAAACCTCCTTTGAGTTGCGATGGCTGTGATTCTAAACGTCTTTATGAGGTCTACCTAGTTCAAAAAAAAAAAATTTGTAAGCTTAAAGCACATTATTTTAGCAAAAGACTTTATTCATTACATAAAATAAGTAAATCTCCTCAACAACGGAACCCACTTTGCAGTCCAATTTCCATCCGTTGAAGGAGGTTTCCGCTGAATAGTCATCTGAACATAACATTCACATGTACCATGACTACTACTACCATCGGCATCCATTATCGCTCAATCATGAGCTTATTCTTAAATTCTGCTTGAAACAACAAACGTATTTTCCGTTTGTCGATAGTACTTCTCTGACACACGAATATCTATTTTGGTACCATCTTCTTATAAATATATTCATTAGTATATCATCCATAATCTAAAAATTACTATTTAATTTTCACTTTGTTGTTTTTATCGATATGGACTTTCATATCGGAACACGCTGTGATTGGCCAGTTAGAGTGTAGAGGCCACCCCTTATTGGCTTGAAGAAGCGCCTACAAACTGAACTAATTTAAATGCACTGCTCTGTTGTTTACAAGATGAAGAAAGTACATGGAATACGATAACAAAGAGCAAAATAAGGTTAATTCCGTTGCTTGTCACCCAAAAGGCCTTCCGTTGTTCGTTGCTAAGGACATTCCCTTGTTACTCTAATTTTTACTTATCTATATAGGGGAAAATGTAATGCACAGCAATTCCTTCCGTCATTGTTTTTTCCGTTGAACACTACTCCGTTGTTGGGGAGATTTACTGTATGCATTAACAATACCTAGTTTTGCAAACCCAACTAAGTTAGTGATTGTCCATTTAGCTCGGCACTTAGTTTCATTCTATTCATTGCGTCGCTTCAGCAGCTGGAGCAAAGCATTGTGTTTGGTTTGTTTGTAAGTAATTATGTATGATTCTGGACAAGCTAGAGCAATTATTAAGTAACTGATTTTTCAAACTTAAACACAACCATGAGGTATGATGTGAGTTGATTTTGGGCACTTTGCAAATTAAAGCAAAAGAAAACATTTAAACTTGATATAATGCTTACATGCCTAGTGAACAAAATGTGTGTTTGAATTCGGCACTTTGCCAATAAGAGTTTTCCTATCAGAGCCATTTCCAAGTGGCATGAATATTGTAGATCTAGTTTTTTAGCTATGGCCAAATTTCTGTAAATTTTTATCCAGAGCTCAGATCACGGTAAAAACTGAGGAGGCATTTTTCTCAAGAAAAACGACCAAGAGCTCTGGATAAAAATTTACAAAGATTTGGCCATAGCTAAAAAACTAGATCTACAATATTCATGCCACTTGGCATGGATACAGTTAGAGGAGCATATTTCTTATTTATGTGGATAATGTTGACTTATAATGTAGACTTCATTGAATTTACATCAATCTTGTGCACTAGAAATGAAGCAAATCTTGCATGTTGAAATTTGTGCGAGCGACTGTGAGTAAACTGTGAGGCGTAGAACGAATTTGAAAGAAGTTCTATAAACCTTGAATACTCCCGCATTCCCTGCACATACTTAGAAATATATATTACCTTTTTTTCTTGGTCGTTTTGTCCAAATTATTACTGATCTTACTTTAAAACCTTGCCATTTCTGCCATTTTCCTCAGCTTTTACCGTGATTCACTGGAAATCCTCAGTTTTATCCATAACAGTCTACCCACGGTGAGCTCTGCAACGTTGCCTTATATGCATTTATGTGTACCAATCTGAAGATTTTGCAGATGCATCAATGGATCCCTTTCAACCACTCAAATTCCAAGTGAATGGTGACCTAAACCTCATTTAATAGAATTGAAATTTGAATTGCATTGCATAAGGACCACTAAAATAAGAAACAAGTTATCACATACCATTGAACGGACTACAATCTCACCTTTACAATGGTGTATCATTGAATAAGTAGCTTTACGTGAGACAAATAAATGTAAACAATATCCTTTCTAGAATATTAGTTTGTCTCTTTCATTTTCTTGCTGTTAACTATCCTAAATGATAAACACTTTTCTTTATATATCTTTATTACATGATTCAAGTCAACAGATTCATTCTCAAATAAAAATGCTGATGTTATACACTACCATGACAGTACTATAGAACACAATATAAAATGTAAATTATTAAGACTTATTCAGACATATGACAATATCATTACTCCAAAGTATTATTTTTGATTAAAATACAATAATACCAAATGTTACATATTATTAGATTGTACCATACTGCACACATTATCCATATTAGCACAATATTCCCATTACCCCCATTATAACTCTAATTCAAATTTACTTCTAATTCTTCTAAAATGTCTGTAAACCCCACTCTTCTTACTGATGGTTTATAACAGTCTAGCTTAGAGTTCATCACTAGATCTGCCTTCATTCTAAGAATCTAAATACCCCCACAGACCTGTCTCTCTAATGGTTTTGTAAAATTGCTAACTATGTTGAATTTGAACTTGATCTCTTCCTCACTTGCGGGTGGCAGGACTTCGTCTTTCCGGGTCTCCAAACATGTATACAGCACAGTCTCACAGCTATGTGCAGTAGAGCAAATGTGTTGAAGGTTATTTGTCTCAAGCTTTCTAGCATGAGTTGCTGTACAGTGTGCTCTGACAACACCCAAGCCAGAGGGCCCTGGTTTCCATTCTGGACACATGCCAGCTCATCCAAGGTACAAGGTTCAAACCTTGCTACACTGCCAAAGTAGCGATACTGGGAGAATGAGGATACCTGGCTTCTGCCTCTGTGTCATACTCATCCCACAGCTGCAGGAATCCAACCTCTCCATCACCAGTATAGTAGTAATTGGGGTAAATAGGGTACCAGATGTGGCTGGACGTGTGGGGGTCTGGATCATATCCAGTGCCACACAGCCTTCAACATCTATAACAGGTGTAGTCCAGGGTTTGACATAACGACTGTTAAGGCAGTACTGTAGAGATCAGGTCCACCAAGTTTGAATATCAGGTAGACCTGCTTAAAATCCCGGCATTCAGATGACTGCCATTAAAGGGAGGTGGATAGTTTGATAAAAAAAACTTTTACACTGACAGTAGATAATGACATAATTCTCTGTTTGTTGAAATAAGTATGACGATTCAAATGATTGTTGGACAAGAGTTTTTTTTTAAAATTCTACATAATGCACCTGCTAAAACCAGGCAGATCTGCAAAAGCTGGTAGACCAGCCAGTTCTCAGGTAGACCAGGGCTACAGGTCTACCACTTATGTCAAACCCTGTGGTGTAATCGTGGTGTGTACCAGGGGCACAGCAGTGGCCGGACCACAGCCTTAGACTGACTGTCCTGCAATGCTCCTGGAAATCAGTCAATGCAATGTGTCCGAGATGGATCGATCTAGGGTATGCATTTTAAGGCAGTACTGACCATAGTGACCTTGTTCACCACATTGTCAACACCAGGCCTCTTGTTGCCTAGCGGAAGGTGTTTCATAATTACAATTCTGTACCTGCGAAGCTTTACTTTTGAAAGGATACACCTGTTCCCAGTGATTCGGAACCCCAAGTCTTCTGAAGTGATCCTGGTCCAGAGCTCCAGTGCTCAGGAATTGGCTGTGGCTGTCCCGAAGCTCAACAGCTCCAGAATGGAAATTAAGGAGCTCAGAGGCTCGAGAACTGATGTCACTGCTCCAGAGCTCCACGGATCTAGAGGAGTGACGCCTGCCATCGTTCTGAAATATGGAAGTCCCTGAAGGCCGGTACAAAATGTTGTTCAGGAAGTCTGGAACTCCGGGATCAGCTGGGTGAATTGTACTGGTAGTGGTCATTAAAGCTCTCGAATGTGACAATCCAAAATCACTACGGAGGCCAGTGGCTCTAAAAGATGCAGTTTGTATAGGGTTCTGTAAATCTGCAGCTCTGGAAGCAACTTGCCGGCGTGCACAGTTCCAGAGATTTGAAACTAGCAAATGTAGCAGTCCCAAGTCATCAGGAGGCCAGCAGTTTCAGAAGGTGCTGTTGTCAGCATACTACTACTTGTCTGGTTTTAAAGCCGTACCCTCAGGTTCAGTGGTTGCTTGACCGATGGGGAGGGGACACTTGAGCTGCAAGCCCCATCCGTGTCAGAAAGGTCCACAAGAGCAGCTCGATGTATGTCAGGTTCCTCTTGGTTCATCTGCCCATTACTAGAAATAGTTATCTGTCCATGGTGATCGGGCAAGTTAACCAGAGGTAGCCCGGGAGGGGGGTGGTGGTGCTCCACATGCAGGGGTCGTAAACCTAAGTTACTGCTTCTACCAGGAGTTAGTGGTCCATCAAAACTTTTGTCCATGGCAAGGTTTAATGGATCCAATTAAAACTTCCGGGCTCGTTGTAACATGGATAGGGTGATCCATTAGGACAACACGTCTGCCTTGAGGGGAAGATGATGGAGTCAGAGCACTCAGGCTAGTTGGGACTGGCGAGGACCTGTCCAAGCTCACTGCTACACAAGTACAGTGGCCTTGCTGTACACTGATTTGCCTGTTTGAATCTAACAAAGCATCACCTCCGCGGCTTACTGGTTCATAATCCAATAAATGTTTCCTATCTATTGACGGTTTGCATTTTACAAACTTCTTGTCTCTCACCCTGTGGTGAGCATGAGATCATCAGTTAGAGTAGACACTAGTCAGTGATCGTTCAGGGTTGAGGCACTCGCAATGCTTTATCCTCATTGTGAATATATTTCTGAGACAATAGAATCTCCTCCAGGCACCAGATTGATGGCCCCCGGGTGGAACTTGCGCTGGTAGTGGGGGTTATGGCTTTCAGACCACGGCACAAGCCGAGTTGTGTCCTGCCTAGAGTAACACACCCACTAGCACAAGTGCACAAGGTCATAGTCATCTTAATATGATGTGAGAAAAAACAATAGTTATAATAGGGTTGCTGGTTCCTGGTTGTTGTTGCTTCAACCACTCAAACTGTTCTTCAGGTTGTTCCTGCCTCCTGGACTTGTTTACGAGTGCGCATATACACATCTTCGTATTGGATGTAAATGACGCAACAAATGTAGAAGAATCCGATTGTGGGACATACCTAGCTTAAGCCTCATTTTAGAGTTTAGAGTTAAGAGTTTAATTGACCTAATTTTATCATGGTGGATTCTACAATCAATGCGTCCGGGCTGACCTACTCTAGCTTTGCTCACGCTAGAAAGGATATCTTTTACATTTATTTTTCTCATGTAAAGCTACTTAATATGCAATGATATCATATGCCGTTGTAAAGGCGAGATTGTAATCAGACCAATGGTATGTTTCTTCTTTTAATGGTCCTTATACAATGAAAATGAATTTTCAGTTCTATTCAATGAGGTTTAGGTAACCATTCAATTAGGATTTGAGTGGCTGAAAGGGATCCATTGATGTGTCTGTAAAATCTCCAGATTGGTACACATAAATACATATTAGGCACCGTTGTAGAGCTTAAACAATGAGCATTTGTCTGGTTTATAATAAATTGCCAAAATGGAAGATCTATGTGTCTGGGATTAAACGTACAGTATAAAGGCAAATGTGCCTACGGACATACTAGTTGTGAAAAGTTTTATCAAAATCAGTTCAATGATAATCCCTATACTAGCTTTCCTGAAGACAGCCAGTCACAGTGACCGACAAAACAAATACAAATAGCTTTTGATAATTTAACAATATATCCTGTTACAAAGTAAGGATTTTTACTTGTATCCATTGACCCACTGCTAATTCTGCAGCCCATGCGCCGGCAGCAATTGTTGAATTAAGGCGAGAGTATTGAGGCCCATATATACTGTTATGTCTATGTTCAGTTGACGCTAGCAGCTGACTATCAGCCACATAGTATTTTGGCCCATTTATCAGTGGTAGCTGCTGTGGCTGATTAACTAGAATAGAAAAATTTATAAATATACGTTTGTTTGCTGGTAACAATATCAATTTCACTTTCGCCAACCTATTTCACGGTCCATGCCAACCGGCAGCGCCATGTCTCAGACTGATTGAAATGTGTTCTTTCATCTGACTCCGTCTCTCACCAGGTGCTCATGCAGTGTGGCGGTGGAACTGACAATCATTAGTCCACGAGGGACTGTGAACCACTGCCACATTTTGACTCCCCCTGTAAAAGATAAAAAGATAAAAGGTATAACCTTTTCTATAATTAATTTTTGTTAGAATTTAGAAAATGCATGAGCGAGGTTGTGAGCCAAGGAACCCCATACGGTTAGTAAATAATACATACATATAGCATATAAATATTGGTACAATATTTGACACATTGTGCGTTAATCATTATACATTTTACGGATATTATCTTAAAATTATAATTAAATGTTAGATCACATGTGACAACGACAGTCATGAATATAAATGTAACAGTAGAGAAAGCATTGGCAAATATTATTAATGAAACAATTTCATGGCATGACACGCTCAAATACGTTGGTTGATTTTTACATTAATTTATAAACAATATAGCAATAAAATATAGTCAATCGGATATTGCAGTGCGGTTTTTGTAGTCACAGCTAGATGAAATCGCGGAGTTGTGGATTGTAATTCTGTTGTAGCCAATTGAGATGAGTAAGGAATATATCGGTGATGTAAAGATTGTGTTGAATTGCATGGTAATTTATCGATAATAATCTGCTACCATAGCTGCGGCTGGTACCAGTCGGAGTTGCTGTGCGGAAATGTGGCACCCTTAGTCCACAATTCTGAGTAGAAGATCTAACTTGAAACCGTGGCTCTCATCCTCTTCGAAGGCTGGAATGGTTGCATTTCTTATTCTGTTGAATTTGATGATTGTTCTTGGTGACGAGTGAAGTTTGGTGTCAGATTTTATTGTGGCATTTGTGGGGAACTAAGTCAGGAATCTTCATTTTGACTAGGGCGGGGCGGTGTTAGCGGCTTACCCATATGGTCTGCGTGAAGTATTGAGGCTAAGATTTGGTGGTTGGAAGTGCGCTCGCACTAACTCGCTTGTTTAGCTTGGCACACCCGCAGGATTTGAAACCTAGTTGGCGACGATTGCGGCGAAGAGACACCCTCAGTTCCCTTTGTCGCAACTGGCACACGGTGAGAAGACAATTCGCGTTACGGCGTGCCCCTCAACGTCAAGGCTAGGGCAAAGTTTTGCCTGCCTGCCCATGATTGGCTTGACGGATACGGTTTAGCTTCGACAATGAGTGTGGACGCTAGAATTATTTTAAAAGTGGGAATATATGGTGATGCCACAAGTTTCTTGACAAAATTATTTGTTGAGAAGTACATTTTTGTAGATTTGCTGGTTGGTATTCACATGTCGCATGTCGTTGTGGGAATTTTGTCTGCTGTGTGTGTTGCTTTTTGGCTGTTGCTTTTTGTTGCTATATTTGTGTTGTTAATATTGCTGTTGTTGTTGTTGTTGTTGCTTTTGTTGTTTTTGTGTTGGTGCTGCTGTTGTTATTTTTGTTACTTCTGTTGTTGTTGTTGCTGCTGCTTTTGTTGTTGTTGTTGCTTGTTGTTGTTGTTTGTTGTTGCTTTTTGTTGTTGTTGTTGCTGCTTTGTTGTTGTTGTTGTTGTTGCTGTTGTTGTTGTTGTTGTTGTTGCTGCTGTTGTTATTGTTGTTATTGCTTCTGGTGCTGCTGTTGTTGTTGATGTTGCTGCTATTGTTGTCGTTGTTTGTCCTGCTGTTGTTGTTGTTTTGTTGCTGCTATTGTTGTTATTGTCGTTGCTGCTGCTGCTGCTGTTGTTGTTGCTGCTGCTGTTGTTGTTGTTGCTGTTGTTGTCGTTGTTGGTCCTGCTGTTGTTGTTGTTGTGTTGCTGCTGTTGTTGTTTCCTTCTCTTTTTTTTGTTAAAGTCATATTGCATAAATGCTACAGGGTTTAACCTATATGAGCGATCCATTGGTCATACTAAATTTTAATTACAATATTTGTTTGGAGGTGAAACTTATTTCTAATATGTTACTTGTTAATCTAATTATTGGCATACCTGAACCTTAATATTATATGTTTATACTACAGCCTTAACTAATTTTTCTAAACTACCAAATAATGGTTCCTAACTAATTAAAATAATATCTTTTAACATCCATATTATACAACATATAACGATGTAATGTTTATATATCATTAATTCTAAGTAAATTATATCTAATTAAGTAAAGTTACGTCTAACAATAGTCAATTAAACTAATTTGCCTAGAGATACTAGAGTTTAGAATCTAATAGATACAATTAACTAATTCACATGAACCTTAGATAAATATACATAAATAGATCAATAATACTACGTATGGCATTTTTGAAACATTGCACTGTATTTGAGCCGATAAATAGGTCATCAGTAGCTGATAATTGCTTGCAGTATTCGCTATCCTTTAAATAAGTATGTCCTTTAAATAGCCGTCTGCTTTTTTTTCTGATTGGTATATTTTTTTATATAACTATGGAATATAAGATTTTAACTAACAGTTTTTACAATGCATACTATTGTCTGTTTACTTTAAATCATATATAATGTAAATGTAATCAATGAACTTAATTGCAGCTAAGTTATTAAGCATATGACGATTTATAATTAAAAACATCATAATTTTAACAATTTACCTGGGTTGATACAATGTAATCAATTTAAATTGCTATGATAGGAAATAATAGGTTTAAGTAGAAAATGATACAATGTAACAATAATACATTGTAATTACATAATTTAACAATGTTGCAGTTAATACGATTTTTATAAGTCTTGTGTTTAAACAGTGATACACCAATTATTCCTAAACTAATTGAGATAGTATCTTGACAATCAGTCAATTTACGAAACATGTAATATTTTTAAAAGTTATGATACTAATATATGTATACTAGCTATTTCTAACGTTAATCCAACGCTATATACAGCTCGAATAAAGGGTATTTCATAAATAAACCAATACATACTGCATATTGCATGTATAGCAAGTTGTACCATATTAGAAGGTGATAATTAGGTGATCAACATGATTATTGGCGTGCTGCATGTCGCTGTCCTTTAATTAAAGTCGTCTGCTCGTAGCTGTATTTTACACTAATTTGAAGACGTATTGATTAGATGTGGGACTTGTGTCGGCGTCTTAAGTTGATGCAATAAAAGGTGGTCGTCTAAGTAGGGCTTTTTAGGTGGATAAGTTGAGTGGCGGAAACGTGTTGTTAACAGGTGGTCTCTGTAGGAGGTGGTTATTTTAATGTGCGAGGGCGTGGCTCACGCGGCCTGGAACAACGCCAGACGAAAACGACCAGCTGCATATCTGTGCCTGAGTTTGCAATCAGCAGGTTTTCGCCGATGATCTGTGCCGATGATCTATGCCGTTGCTAGGCGACCGCTTGACCACGCCTGTGCCGCATTAAGCACTGCAGTCTGTCGGCGCCGGTGATGATTGCTGATAGGCAGATTTTTGTTCCTGCATCGTGGCTGCTGCTTTTAGTTCTGATGATGTAAATGGTGGCTGCTTATTGTGAAATTAATGTCCTCCTGATGGATGCCTGTCGTCAGCGCAGCAGCGCCGCGGTTTTCTTGAGAATGGGTTTCACATATAGTTTCCAGATGGTTGCAGCGTTTATTGAAAGTTGTCTGCTACCCCCGTGTTTCTTGTTTTGTACATTTTGTGATATAACTATGAAGCATGGAGTTTTAATCTAGACGTATTTTTTTTTCCAATAATGAAATTTTTCCGATATTTCTCATGAAGTTATTGAAGAGATGTAAAGCAGTGGTATCAGTAGGTGGTCGTCATTAAGAGGTGGTCATTTGAACGTGGTTGGTAGGTGCGATAATTCATAGAGTTTCACTGTTGCTGTGGTTACGATTTTCTATGGAGGTGGCCACGGGTTTGTGAGCAGCAAAATCGGCGGTTTCAGGTCGGCAGATGAAATGTGCGGTAAATTTGACCTGCTTATGTTGACATTGACATTTTGTTTGTAGGCTGGTGGGTCAGGGGCGTGGCCTTCAGCGACGGCGGAAACGTTGTCTGCTTTTGTTTGACTATATAGTTGAAACTGTAAATATTCTGTTAGAATTTGTGATAACTTCTGGTACTATTTTCTTGCTGTTGTCGAAATAATTACTTACTGAAGGTGGTTTTCTTTATTAGATGTGATTGAAGGTCGTCTGCGTAGCGATGATTGGCAGTCATTTGATGTTTACATAGTAGGCTGCCGTATTAAGATTTTACGGCTGCTGTTTTGGTGTTTAAATGGCCGTTGTGGGATAATTACGGTGGTTACAACTGCTGCTGTCGTCAGTTGCTGTCTGCTTTTTTTCCACAGTGTTGTCGGCTACTAGTTGCTGCTGTTTGTGCTGGTTGCATGTAGACTGGTGGTTGTTGCAGCTTTTTGTTGCCATGGCAACTGCCTGACCACCAGGGTACTGCAGTGTCACATATGATGTTTATACGTTCCTGATAGCTTCCTGATGCCGTATTTGCTGTTTTTAAATTGGTGATCGAAGTATGGTTGCTTTATGGGTAAGTTGGCTGGTTTGTTGAGATGTCTAACCCCATACCGGTGAACTGGTATTATACATGAATAGCAGACGACTTACCAATTTTACTCACTTGTTATTTTATAAACTGCAATTTAATCATGTAAATAATGGTACAGCGTAGTTTGTGATAAATTGGTTACAAGTATTACACGATCAATATAGTGAATTACTATTAACTAGACCTAATACAACAACTATATACATAATTACACATTGGTGGCGACTACTCATTGTTAGAGTCGCTAAATGAGCACGTAGAACAATTAGACTCTGATGGATTGGGTGAGTCGCTATTGTCGGATGTAGATGATTCAATGCTGCTATTTGAATTACTGCTATCAGAATCACTATTTTCACTGCTCGATGAATTAATGTTATACTTGTCTTGTTGTGGACCGCTGGAAATGGTATTTATCATCGAGAGACTTCCATTGCTGCTGTGATTTTTATTGCTTTTGGTGACCACTGCACTTATCTGTTGAGATGTTGTGGCGGGGAATTTTTCCATAATCTTCAAAGTATTCTCAAGTTGTTCAAGTAATTTCATTGAGATTACGTAACTGGTTGGATCTTTATTCACTGCAGTGCAGCGTTTTATCTGCTTCTCTATCACTGGTCTTTGTTTACTGTCACGCCTTGGGCGGTCGTATGGTTTGCGTATGGGTTCCATATGGTTGTTCAGACCGAGGCGGGACGGTGCAGATAAATAGCGTTTGTTTACAACATTAGTTCTTAGTTTAAATATAAATGTAAGAGTTGGTGGTAGAATTTATCTGCAGTTCTTTTGGTTTATATAAATTCTTATGAGTATCAAGTGGCAGAATACAGTATTCTTGGTGGGAGAAAACTTTACTCAGCAATTGGACGTAATTTTCTGTGCTGATGTGACTATTATTGTTGGTAGAAATTGTTGTTTGGTCGAGTCTCTGGTTAGCTGCTGCTTGCTGATTAAGGTGCAATATTGTTGAGAAGTTGGCTGGATGATGCAATTTAGCCGGCCTAGATGTTCAGTGTTGTTCGTTTTGCTGGTCGTTTGATACAGTTGACTGTGGTATTTCTGAGAATTTCCAAATGGTGATGTAATTTTGAGTGGGCAATATGGATTTCTATTAATTGGTATTGATTCTATTTAAAGATGACTATTGAGTAATTAACATGTGTCGGCGTTGTGTGCAGAAAACTTACTAGTTAGGCGTGTGGGGCACGGGTTGTTGCGTCAAATTCTCTGCTGATGGATTCGATTGCTGTTGGTGTATTATGCAATGTTGAAGGTGATTTACCGCGCCGGGCTAGTGGAAAACAGGCAACTTTTGGTGGGCCAGCGCCTGTGCTGTGAAGCGCTTGAGACACGCTTGTCGCTGAATTTGTGAAGCGGGCGGGTTTCTGGTCGCTGGCACCTGTGCTATCACTGGATGGTGAAACAGGCGGCTTTTGGTGGCTACTGCTGCGCCTCTGGCTGTGCTGCGATGGGCGGCTCTGTGGGCTGGGAATGGGTAGTCGATGGTGGCTGGTCTTTATTGAGGATGTTTTCGCTGGCACCTGTGCTATCGCTGGATGGTAAAACAGGCGGCTTTTGGTGGCTACTGCTGCGCCTCTGGCTGTGCTGCAATGGGCGGCTCTGTGGGCTGGGAATGGGTAGTCGATGGTGGCTGGTCTTTATTGAGGATGTAGGTCGTATTAGGGCGTCCTGAGTGAAGATGATGCCGCGTGATGGATGCTCAGCGTCTGTGTCTGCTCCGGGATGGGTATGGTGGGGACGGGCCGTGGGATGGATCATTGGTGTCTTCTGTCTACACCAGATGTTTGAGCGATGATGAGGGTGCCGTGCAAGGCAGTAGCTTCTCTGGGTAGAGGCTGTGATGACTTTTGTGGAGCTGTTTGTAGTTAATTTAGGGTCGGCCGTGTACACTGGTATGACAAGGCCGCAGTGCAGGCAGTTGGTAGTAGCTGTGATGACTTTTTACACTGGAAGCAGACGACATGGAATTCACAGTGAATTAATAGGTTGTAAACATACCTGTCCTGTGAGATATAGTGATAGCTGCTTATTGCTGCACTTTTGTGGTTGGGCTGGGCGCTGCCGCTGGTGGCGTTAGCTGGCTGCTGGGTGGTGCACAGCAAGTGACGTTGAAGTTCTGTGCTTGAATCGGACACCCGCTGGGCTGGGAGTGGCCTGTGGCGCTGATTGCTGCACTGGGGTGATGTGGCTAGTCGGTGTCGCTGGTGGACCCCCTGCTGGGCCTCGGCTGCTTGCTTGGTGATTTCCTGTCTCTGCTGGGATCGGACGCCTACTGGGTTGAGAGTTGCCTGTGGCCCCCTGCTGATTTTGGCGTGTGTCGGGCGGCGGGTGTTGGCAGTGTAGCTGGTGGTTTATTGACGCTTGGTGGGCGTCGGGAGATGTCGCTGTGAACACCTGTTGTGGCGTGGCTTGTCGCTGCAATCGTCGGCTTTTGGTGCTGCAATCGTTGGCGTGTTGCCGGCTGACAGATGCTGCTCTTTGCGCCTTGTGTGGATTGGCATCTGCTGGGCTGCGGGCGTGGTCTGCCTACTTTGTGGCTTTCTGTCTGAAGTATATCAGACTGCTGGCGCGGGGATTTGCTGTCTGCTATTGGTGAGATTGGACGCCTGGTGGCGTCTGGACACCTGTTTATCGGCGTCGCGTTTCGTAGTAGATAATAATGGGAGAGCTTGCTTTAATGTGGGTTTAATTAGGAGACTATTATGTGGTCAGAAGAACAGCTTACCTTGCATAACTGTAGTGATGGTTTTGGATGGAGGTTGTTATTCCAGTTGACTCATCACTGGTGAATGCCGGCCGGACGTGATGGCGTGGGTTTAATTGGGCAGACTATTATATGGTGATTCCGCCAGCTTACTCTGCTCCACTGGAGATGATGAAGTTCCTGGAGCCTGCTATTCCAGTTGACTCGTCACTGCTGAATGATTATCGTCTGCTGTCGTCTTTTGGGCGTGGCTCTGGGTAGATGTGATTCCGCCGTTTCTCTGCTCCACTGGAGATGAGAAGTGAAGTCTCCTGTGGCCTGCACGAGTCGACGGCGTCGCTGCTGTGATTATCGTCTGCTGTCGTCTTTTGGGCGTGGCTCTGGGTAGACGCACGATGTGATTATGCTGTTTCTTTGTTCCACGGGAGATGAGAAGTGAAGTCTCCTGTGGCCTGCACGAGTCGGCGGCGTCGCTGTTGTGATTATCGTCTGCTGTGACGGTTAAATATGATCTGCAAATAGAGATGAATGAGATGAAAGGTCGTTACAATCCCTACATCTCCTCCATTGTGGAACTGACAATAACACATCCGTATGGTTGCAGGTTTATTCTATCTCTGATCCGTCGTGGCATCCCTCGGCTCTCAGCTAGCGTCCTTTAGACTCTAGCTCTCGCTGTGCTCATGCAGTGTGGCGGTGACTCATTAGTCCACGAGACCAATCACCACAAATTGTGAGAAAGGTGCACATTCTCATCTGCCAACCTGGCGACCATACATCGGTCGCCAGGTGGCCGGAGAGGAACATACAAATTCTCATCTGGAGACCTGGAAACCCGTCACTAAAGGTGGGACGTTCGGTCCGTTTTAACCTTCGAACCTTTGTGACACTTTACCGAACGAACCTTCGAACCTTTGTTGATAAGTAGGTAAGTAAATATTGAATTTTAAACATCCATTTGGCGATATATGTTGAAGAGGAAAATGTTAGACACAGTAGAAATTATCCTTGTGTGCGTCGTCGCCTTTCTAAATGGTTGCCGGATGAGAATATGCAAGTTTTACCTGGCGACCCGTCACCCCAAATTGTGATGAATGTGCACATTGGCCGACAGATGGTAGCCAGGTTGCCGGATGAGATTATGTATGTTTCACCTGGCGACCCGTCACCAGAAATTCTGAAAAATGTGCCTATTCTCATCTGGCGATCAGGCGACCATTCTTTGGCGGAGCCATAAGGCGGTTGCAACTATATATACAGTACTGTCACCGTATAAGGACCATTGTTATTTCCGTAAAAGTATTACCGTATATTTTTCATTTCTGGAAATGACACACATTACGCGTAATTACTGAAATTTCTAACTGCATGTACCGAATTGTCGGTATTTATGGGATGTCCCACTTATTTCCCGGCATATTTCGTAGCATTTCCCATATTTTCCGAATTTCGCATATTAGCAATTTACGCCTATTACGAGAAAATCGCATGTTTAAACACCATCTTCAATGGCTTATGTCAGACCCTATCTGGCATCTGGAGTGACCTACTTGCCCATCATACACGGCCGTCTATATATACTTTGCCCAATTTGGACTCAATAAATTTTTGTGTCTCACCACGTGCATAGTAGCACAAACATTTACACCATGTCTGAGTACAATGCACCCTCAACTAAATGGGGGAAAACTCTGCATATCTTATATCTTCACATTGTACAGATTCTGTGTCAATCTACCTATATACAATCCACACACAAGCAGCATTATACATCTATATTTTAAACTAGTTTTGTCCATTAGGCACTCGAGCACATAATGGACAAGACCGGTTTAAAACAGGGAAGTACTGTACTGCATGTGTATGGGTTGTGTAGAAGTAAAATTAACAGTAAATCTGTATACTGTGAAGCATTTCTGTGTGTAGGGATTCATTTCTGAGTTGAGGTTATGTTGCTCTCAAATGTGGTGTACGGTTTTGCCGTTTGCGAGGTCGTCAGGCACACAAATTTATGGAATCCAAATTGGGCATAGCATATAAGGAGACTGGCGTTCTCTTAATATTGTACTTACGCCAGCAGTAAGTACATACTCTAAAATAGTGTATTCAGACATGATCATAACTGAAATTTCAGTATTTTCAGGTGTTGTCAGAACTATCAGTAATTACTTTAGTTGGGCGAAACTTCCGCAATAAAAATGTTACGCTGTTTACAGGTATAGTGCATGGGCTAATGCAAAATTTGGTACCATCTGAGGGCACCAAAGATTTCATATACCATCGGAAAGCTCAGGATCTCAGCTATCCAACAGTGTATGATAGCATTGCGGCACTCACAGCTTAACATGAGAAAAAATCGACTCAAAGATAACCACTATGAATTACCCCTCATTCTTAATATCAGTAGACTTGCGTAATAATTTTGCACATCAAAGAAAAACCTCTATGAAATACTTATTTTAGTAAGATATAGAGACTATCGTACACCAGTTTAAAGGCCATTTAATTCCTCTTCTGTTAGTTTATGATATAAGTAGATAACATGAATATTACTGTGACTAACATAGTTAGTTTCATACCCACTATGATATGGCCACAACGTGTCAGAGCCAAATGAAAATATCATCAGATCTTTTCATATCTTTCACCAATTCCAAGGTGTAATGCACTTATTGGCAAAGTATGGTATTATTGTGGCAAGATAATTAATTACCTGGTGACTAACCCGGGTTTCACGACAGGCCCCTACGCGGAGGGGACTTCGCACCGGTGCTGACACGCAACGATCAGGGCGTCCCCTTTACGAAGCCACGTGGTCCCAGGCGGGAGGAGGGGGGTTCGCCACCGGCTGGCCTGGTCTCAGTACTATAGTGTACTGAGTCCCTAATCCTACAGTGGGCTTAAGAAGGAACAACAACAAGGTGTGTGTAACAAGGGGATAATAAACCTAGTCCAGTGCAACTTACTTATGGCTACTTTATACTCAGCGAGGTTGCTGCAACCTCGCGCACTGGAGACCTAACAAAAGCTAGTTTCGTTACACACTCCCCCAGTTCACACGGAGTTAGGACTACACCGCTTTTAAGGGTATAGCCTACCTGCGTGGGAACTACACATTAAACGAAACAAAAGTATCCAAAGTGTTCACGGCGCGGGGCGGCACTCGGGGCGCGGCCACACTCTCTCTCCACTCGCACTCCATTGTTCGGGGAATTCACGACTGCTTCGCGGTCAATTCCGCAAGCTGACGCGACGCTTCGCGACACTGGTCGCAACTTGGGCCGTCTTTCACACTTGCCGCGCCCGAGCACCTGAAAATATACAAAAACAAAAACTCTCCCCCAACGTCCACCTGGTGTATAAGTGAAACGCAGCAGGACTGTGGACACCGTTAAAAATAGGAGGGGGTAACGGGACCCGCGACTTATTACACGAAACGGGAAGGGGAATTTAGAAGAGGGCCGTACACGAAAAAGGGCCAAACTACTTGGAGGGGCCGCCGGCTACGATGTCGGATGGTGTACCGTGTAGAGTACAATTAGCCGACGGCAAACGATCACAAAAGCCACTGTAGGTCGGATTGCCCCTGGACTCAAAAGCCCAACCGCACAAGCGGGGGTGGTAACTGGCCCACCGCCTGCGAGGACAACCCTTACTCCCTTGGTGTCCCAGCCACCAAGATTTCGCCGCGCCGCGTCCGGCGTTGCTGGGCAACTCACTCGGCTAACACTCAACAGTGCCGCCTAACTTGACTCAGGACACAACACCCTCGACCCGTCGGTCGGCTTGCCATGCCCTTCTCCACCCGGCGCAGCCTACTTCTTGGCCAGCGGGATGCCAGACTTCGTCCCGCTGTTCTTGGAAGCGCGAGCCTTGGCCCTCTCTGCAGATGCTGAGGGGACGGGATTCCGCTTCCCTTTGCCGGGGGTTCCTGATGAGGTAGCCCGGTCGCCGCCTCCTGACGAACTCGTAGGAGCGACAGTCGAACCACCAGGGTCGGACGTTGCATCCATGCTCTCCACGGAGTTGGATGAACGACTTGACGAGGATAGGCTGGGAGTGCGTGAGGACGTACGATCAGGCCTTGACCCTCCCGTCGCCCCCGACGTTCCCACTTTGTCCCCGCCCTTCTCGGATCTCTTGGCCATCTTGACGGAGTCCGAGGCTGCTTCGATGTGCTGGAAACGATCGTAACAGTCGTCCAGCTCCCGTTCCAACGCAGCGGCTTGCAGTGTCACCTGCGGGCTATCCGCTCCCGAGTCGCGAGCTCCCTGAGAGTCGCGATGCTGCAGCGTCATGTCGCGGAGATTCCCGATCAACTCCTGAAAGGTGGCTGACATCTCGCGAATGTTATCTGCATTCTTCGCGCCTTGCCGATGCATCCGGTCCATGTCGGCTGTCCGTTGTTGCGCGAACTCCTTATAAAGTTTTGCCTCTTGCTGTGCAAGGGCCAGCTCCTGCCGCAGTGAAGCGTCCCCGCCCGTGGTCGTGTCGAGCTTGTCGACCACGATGCAGGACGAGGAACGCTCCGGCGCCGCGCGGAGTTCATCGGCCAGAGAGAGTTCTGCCGATGTGGTGCTTGGGAGATGAGGAGCCAGATTCTGACGCATGTAGTCCTCGAGCCCAGCCACCAACTGCCGTACACAGGTGTAGACAGCTGAATGGACATCGAACTCGGGGACGGTCTTCTTGTGCTCGGTGAGCATGTCGCGCGCATGCGCGATCTCTCCACGCTGAGCGTTCATGAGATCCTGCAGCGTCCTCCAGTCAGCTGCCCGAAAGTCGGCGGTCGCGCCAGAGGCCCGAACCAGCTCCCCCTCGGACAACCACTGCAGCTCTGCCCGACTAGATGTGTGACGAACACGCAGACTCCCTTGTGGAATTGCGTAGGTCGCCGTTGCTCGCAATGACGCCAGCTCAGACGCCATTGGCTTCACTTCTTCCTTCGCTGTCGCGATTTCCTCACGAACAGCCTGAACCTTGCAGTGATCATGAACCACAGGAAAATGTGCTTGGGAACAACTCTAGTTGGTTGGAAATACAACATGTATAATACAGTTAACAATAAATCTAACACTGCGACCAGCGATTATCTTTATCCCCTCACCACCATTATGATTAATTCACACCTCAGCGTCGGAACATCCATATTGTACACGTAGTTCAATCCACAAATCATCCTGGACTTGATGAGACCATGCACTGTATTGAATACTGGACTGGTCATTCTATGTTTCACGTATCTTCAAGATATCAGTATCACACTGGGAAAGCTCCAGGGAGTCACAATCATCTGCCGTTAGATTGGAAAGGAAGATATTGCACTACAACACTGTTTGAAGGGCGTGTATGCTAATGCTCTATATGTGAAGCAAATAATTATTGCCATCATCAAATGAATTCCCCCATCCTGAATTCCCGAACACTATATGATCACCAATGTATGAAAAAATCTATTTTAATCACTCCAGTCAGTAGTAGTTTATTTATTTATGTATCACCTGATATAATAAATCATAAAATACATCAATTCAAAATAAAATCATCAGCCGGTTATAAAACCTATGAGACACAGTACTTTACAATAAAATAATCATTAATTAAAATCCCTTACTTTTTAATAGAATAGATATATGTATTTCTTATAAAATAACAATCTCTAATAAAAGCACCTAGTTTACATATTATATTAGGGTCATTCATAAAAACTTGCAATTGTTCAATAAAACTTTTCATATTAATATTAGGATGAAACATTTTGACTTGTTGCATAAAAACATTTCGGGTACCAGCATAAAGAGGACAATTAAACAGAAAGTGAATTTCATCTTCAACCTTATTATCATTGCAACATGGACAGAACCTATTCTCTACAGGTTTCTGTTGAAACCGTCCAATTTCAATATTTAGTGGCAGAGTGCTTGATCTCAACTGGGCTATAAAAGATCTGAGTATTTTGACATATTTTTACTGACATAAATTTCTGTGTTATAACTATTTTTTTACTTCTGTATATAAACGAAGTTTTGATTGTTTGTCTTTATCCCCTTTCCAGTTCATAATCTCATTTTGCATTAACTTATTTGACACTGCTTTTATAATAAAATCAAAATCTAAATTATCAAGATCCTCAATAGCAGTGTTAGAATCAAAATTAATATCAACCATCCTAAGGATACATCTGATGTTATAACTCCAAGTGAGACCTTTGTGTTTCCAGTCCCACAAAAATATTTTCTTTGTAAGTCTATTATTCTCCATACTTAAAATCCTTTGCAACAATTTTAGCATCAGTACTCTCCGTCGCACTACAGGCGCCTCCCAGCCAACATCACCCTGAATGACCACATTTGATGTGTAACGATGCACACCCAGAAATGATCTCAATGCTCTGTTTTGAACTATGTTTGAGAGTCATATTTGTTATACCCCCATACCCCGGCTGCATAGTCCGTGATGGGTGTAACACAGGTATGATATAACTTATTAAATGTATGATAACCTAGGTGATTATTTCTACATTTAGTGACAATAGCTCCAGTTGCTCGAGTTGCAGATTCGGAGAGCAATTTAGCTGTTTGAGAAAAGTTGCCGCGTTTCCTCGAGCACACATCCTAAGTATTTATACTTTTCTACTACTGATATATGATGAGGCCCAATCTTGAACTGAAACTGAGACCTCATAGAAGACGCTTTCCTGAAATGAACCACATTTGTCTTAGTTGCATTTATACTCATACGCCATTTCCTACACCAGTCATGAATATGATCCATCATAGCCTGTAAGTTCTTTTCATTTTCAGCTAAGATCACTATGTCATCTGCATATAGTAAGATATTTATAAATGTGTCATTAATTGGAACCCCCAAATTAGTACTGTTTAATTCAGTAGCTAAGTCATTTATATAACATATGACATAAGATTAAATTAAGCAAACAACTATGCCAGGTAGGTGTAGCATTTTTATCAATAGAGTGGTGGTCACTTAAAATACACTCTGGAAGTAGTCAATGTTCCATCCCTAAATTGCTTAAAGATAATACTCAACAAATGTTGGAAGGCAGACCAATATCACACTGATATTTAATTATTTCTAACCAGAGCGGCAGACAGGTTCTGATCTATGAACAATTGTTATATGTTATAGTTACTTAATGTAATATTTTGCTTTTAAGCGGATATATTCTGACCCTTTCAGTTATAGGAGCTCGATCAACCCATACTTTCTTGATTTGCCTGACAAAATATTATTGGGTGGCAGATATATAATTTTGGCTATGATATACTATAAACTGTCAGAAAATATGTGGTATACAGTGGTACACATGGAAAATACTTGAAAATATCAGAAACTTTCTTTTTATTATGCAGTCTTGAAGTCTTGGAGTCATTTGTTTGTGGGTGTGCAAACGATAGATTATGTCACAGCATTTAACTGGTCATGGCATATTGACATATTTTGTAATAGCATATTGTTCATAAACCTTAAGAAGAGGCGTCCAATTATACTTGAGATAATGTATTATAGACTGTATAGTTTTTCATGATAAGCAATACATGGAAGTCTACCCTTGTTGGTCAAAACAGCAGTGAGTGTCTGTAATGCTATCTCGGGCAATTCTTAGTGGCTGTCTTAGAACATAATTTACTCATGTTAAGCTGTATATCTCACATTACTATCATACACCAGCAAAAAGCTGAGATTCCAACGCCTGATACAGTATGTAACATCTTTGCTTTCTTGATTTGGTATTATCACCTTATGTGTTGCATAGATATCAATAATTGATCTCTATCCTGACGAAATCGTGTTCATTTCTTTGGAAGCTGGTCTTATCTTTAACCAGGATATTTTCCTGGTTGTGGTCGTCACACAGCTTCATAATAGACATTTGCAAATTGTTGAAAGGTGGTACTTTAGTGTGGCGTGTAATAAACCATCAAACAGTTTGTTTCTTCATCATTATTTGAACTAATTTAGAAATATATGATGGTAACCTTGCTATGTTTTTCATAGCTATAGTCATATAATAGTGTTCATTTTATTTATTATTAACACCATAGTGAATTCCATAGTACAGACAATTGAAATCATTCCCAGTAAAGAATACTAATTTGTCTTTAAAATTGTATATAATAGAATTCATTTAGCTGTATAATAACTATTAATAAGCACAAACTAAGCACAAACTAGAGTAAAAACTTTTACAGTAACAACTGTATTACCAGTTAACACTTAAATCAACACCGAGCAGGAATTCATAGTGGTTATCTTTGAGTGGATTTTACTCATGTTAAGCTGTGAGTCCCGCAATTCTATCATGCACCATTGGAAAACTGAGATTCTGAGCTTTCCGATGGTATATGATATCTTTGGTGCCCTCTGATGGTACTAAATCTAAAAAATCCGGCCGTTGGCACTAGTATTTCTGTTGCTGATCAACAGTAATTACTGGAAATTACGCGTATAAGAAAACTGGTTGACTTCAATGGAATTTTCTATAATTCCTGTGGTCCTTAGGGACGGTGCAATATTTAACAGGCGGGGGGATCGGTGCATATAAAAAAAACTTGTCTGAAAAAAGGTCTTGTCCCCTGCTGATGTGATGAAAAAAAAAATGATGTCCCATGACCTCTATTCATTAAAAAAGTCTGTGTCCCCTCCCATGAATATTCGTGTGATTAATTTGTACCGATTCGCTCACGTCGAGGTGGGATTTTAGCAGCTGAAAAAAAGTACATGTCCCATACCCAACGAGAATGAAAAATCATCCGGTCCCCCTACCTTGAAAAAAGTACCTGTCCCCCTCCCAAATGCACCGGTTCCCCTTCCTGGTAAATATTGCACCATCCCTTATACGGTGACAGTACTGTAGGCATTTGGTGTAGAGGAAGATTTGTGCAAGTATAGGGGGATTTGGCGTAGAGGAAAATTTTGATGTCGTGATATCATGAAGGATTGACCCAAGAGTGGATGCAAGACAAAATGTTGTGGATAATACAAATGCAATTGCTTTGGTCTGCTTAACATTACAATATGTGAGTATGAATATGTAGCTGCAGATTTGAAACTTTCTGTAGGTGCAGTTGGGTTCCATACCAACGTTACGACAGAGACAATATACTGATAATGACAAACAGTTTGAAAAATGGACAACTTTTATTACCTTTGACCTCATTATGTTAGTTTGCCGATACTAGTGACATGTACATAATTTACATATTTGATATCTTGTGTTGTGGCAAACAATTTGGTTAGATCATCAGGTCTAGTTAGTGTGCATTATTTTACAAAATGTCCAATGTGCATGATAAATTGATAATGCCTTGTTACTTCACCCAATCAATCTTTCGCTGCAAAACACCTGTAATATGTATTTTTGTTGACATCCTTTGTTATAAATGATATAAAAGCACCAAAAAGTTTTAAACTTATACATAGGACTTCCTTATACTAAAGAACATATTATTCAACATGAAAATCATCTAAATTGGTGCACTGAGAGATATTTTATGATAAAATGTGTGTTTCGTACATCATTCATGGCGGCCATCTTGGAAAATGGCAGCCACCTACGTCGATACCCTTATGGGTTTAGTCCTAAAAATAATAGTGGTCGCACGTGTTTTCCTTTGTAAACAAACTTACTAAGGTTCCAGTATAGTACTTCAAACAGTCGGTTTTCTTGCTGTGGGGGTAGTTGAGGATACAATGGCAGCTGTAAAGTACACTACTGTCACCGTATAAGGACCACAGTAATTATAGAAAATTCCATTGAACTCAACCAGTTTTCGCGTTATAAGCGTAATTTCCAGAAATTACTGTAAATCAGCGAACCGAAATACCCGTAAACAGCGTTACACGTTTATTGCCGAATTTTCGCCCAACTATAGAAATTTCTTGCATTTCTGACAACACCCGAAAATACTTTAATTTCTGTTCTTATCATGACTGAGCACACTATTTTAAAGTACAGTACTGTCACAGTACAAGGACCACAGTTATTTCCGTAAAAGTATTACCGTATTTTTTCGTTCTGGAAATCACACATATTACGCGTAATTATTGAAATTTCTAACTGCATGCACCGAATTGTCCATATTTATGGGATGTACCATCGTATTTACCGCAGCATTTCCCATATATTCCGATTTTTCCGTATTTCAGCATATTACCAAATTTACGAGAAACTCGCGTGTTTAAACCCCATCTTCAATGACTTGTTTCTGACCCTGTCGGGGACAAATTCGCCACCAAGGCATCTGGAGTGAGCTATTTACACATCATACATGGCCGTCTATATATACTATGCCCAATTTGGACTCCAGAAATTTGTGTGTTTGACCACCTGCATAACACAAACATTTACACCATGTCTAAGCACAATGCACCCCCAGAGCAATGGGGGGAAATTGCTTACCTTATGTCTTCACAGTGTACAGATTCTGTGTCAATCTACCCATATACAATCCACACACAAGCAGCAGTATACATCTATATTTTAAACTAGTTTTGTCCATTAGGCACTCGAGCACATAATGGACAAGACTGGTTTAAAATAGGGAAGTATTGTATTGCATATATGTGGGTAGTGTAGAAGTAAAATTTGCAGTAAATCTGTATAGTGTGAAGCATTTCTGTATGTACAGATTCATTTCTTAGTTGAGATTATGTTGCTCTCAAATGTGGTGTACGTGTTTGGGGTTTATAAGTTGGTCAGACACAAGAATTTATGCAGGCAGCATTCAGAATTTGTTAACTTTATGGCGCTCTTCGTTCACAAGGCAGTGATGCACACATATTTGACAAACCAGAATCGAGCATGAAGCGGCAAAGTGGTGACAAACCCTTGTCCATCCAACATGTCAACTATTACAGACTACTTGTGAACTGTTATGGATTACTTGTGAACTGTTACATGTTATGGATTACTTAACCTTCTCAGTGCTTCTGTCGCAATATTGCGACAAATGTATTATTACCACCCAGTGCCGTGGGCGCAATACAGTGACCACAAAACTGAAAAAAAAACAGTCATGTTTGATGAGTGATTTCCTGTCAAAATATCGAGTAGTTAAGTCTACATTTTGATGTAAATTTCCCGAGAAATAAAGAGAATTATGATAATATTTCTATTCAATTTGTAAGCATGTTTATTTACCCACATACTACGCATTTTCCATTACAAATTTGAAGCCTCAAATACTCTTATTTGCCTGTAATAAACCACGGCATTGTCTGTCTTGTCAACTGAACTGAATCCGTGTGAACAAATTGAGTCCGCATAACGGAAAATGGTGGCGCCCTTGGCGTGGCATAACGAAATAACTGGGTGGCGCCACTAGTGGCGGAAACTGAAACTACATTTGAATTTGTGTCAATCAATGTCACGTGACTTGATTAGCTAATAAGAGATCGTTCCTCTGTGGGACGGCAAGTTCAAATTCAAATACATAAACACGAATTGCATTCAATTTGCACACGGAAATTATTTTTATGGACGGACTACGGATATCTGTCCGACTTTGGCCACATCACCTTACTCGAGATTATTGATTTTTCAGGGGTTTTGGGCGATTTGGGACGTTTTAAGCCCTTGTGCTTCTCAAGTTGAGGTGACATTACAAAAACATGTGACATGGCTGTTCTCTACTGATACCAAAGGTGAGAAGAACCTGTGGTAGGGCCGGAAGGACAGGCGGCAGGACGGACGGACGGACGCAATTAATTGGGCCTTAGCCAGTGCCTACACACTGGAAAATTTCCAGTAAAGATTTTTTTCTTTTGGTGAAATTGGTTTCCAAAAAGATCAAATTTAAGTCAAATACTTTATGATTATAGTTACTGTATGTCATGTAAATTTGATATTTTATGTAATAAAATTAGTATCAATTATATAAATACAAACCTCTTGACCACTATTGTAGTCCATCGGACGAATATTGGCCTCGACGAAAATAAATATAATCCTACCATCTTGCGCTTCCAGAAGCCGTTCTCGGCCCCCTCCGCGCATGCTCTTCCTGCTTCGGATGCCAACTTTTGATCGGAACCAGCATCTACAGCAGAGAGATTTTTGCGGGGAGGTGCTCCTACAAAAATAACATTTCAAAAGTCGTCTAAGACCAGCTAAAATCCAACATGCGTCCAGTTCGAAAGTTGGCATCCAAAGGAGGAAGAGCATGCGCGGAGAGGGCCGAGAACGGCTTCTGGAAGCGCAAGATGGTAGGATTATATCTATTTTCGTCAAGGCCAATATTCGTTCGATGGACTACAATAGTGGTCAAGAGGTTTGTCCATTTATTGACATAAATATCCTATTATAATACTTGTAAATGTTCCATATTATTATTCACACAAAACAAACCCTTTTACACTGTCTCAGATGTAGATTTAGAAGATCAATATTTACCTTTTCTACCATAAAGTTCCCATCTCAAACAGGGTTCATTGTTAAATGAAATTGCATGTAGCCTTACTCTTCTTGCGATGATGCCATCATCAACGTTAGAATTACCGGTAAGTGTGTTTCTGACTGGATAATCACCACCATAATTACCTTTGAATGTCTGAAATGTTAATATGAATGTTGTCAACCTTAAAGACTGCTATGTAAAAGGCACTTTCAGGCCTGGTCACACTGCTTAAAATTCATATAAACGCATGAATTACACAAAAAAAAATTGTGAATCCATGTATGATGGGAATTATGAATATTTACCTGATTAAAAATTCACTCATGAATTATGAAAAAAAAACCACAAAGATTACTCACAAGCAGTGCTCTATTAAGGTTTAGTGGGACCCTGGCTGTCAGTCAAAGTGGGGCGATTTAACCAAGTTGTGACATTTTGTTGCGAATCACTTTTTATTGTGAGTTGCAACACCATTAAATATGAGTGTATGCAAATATGCTGCCAAAATCTGGGCCCCATTTTATGTTTACCAGATTTAACATAGCTTTGGGCCTCTAAAAATATAATACTAGAAAGGCTTCTGCTTTGATGGTTTTGCATTAAAAAAAATATGAGTTAAAGTCTTGGCAAAGTCTGGGGCCACATAAAAGAGTTTAGTATGGGCCCCTTGTATATTGTTATTTTGGGCTTTGGGGTGCTTATTGCTTACCAGATTAAACAGAACTTGAGGCCCCTAAAATATATATACATGTATATAGAATACAGAATAGAATAGAATATATATACTTAGGGCTTTTTCTGGTTTGGTACTTTTGCATAAAACATTTTACATGAAAAAATAATATCTGGGCCCCCTAAAAATATTATCTAGTGGCCGTTTAACATTAAAGACTTTTTTGTCAAAAATTTGCACATTTAAGAATTTTGCTAAAATCTGGGGGCACCCTAGCTGCAGTCCGATCTGTGCCTCACCCAGCTTAATTGGTCACTGGTCACAAACGATTGACAAACTACTAATGAGCAATAATGTAGCACAAGATAATCAGTCATGTAAATAATAAACCAATATGGCTAAAACAAAGGAACAAGTTGGAGATGGTAAGGACATTTGAACTGAAGAAAAGGAATTTGATATGTAAATAAAAACATCTGCATCCAGAAAGGATCACACACCTACATGAAGAAAATAGAAAATTTGCATAGTGTAAGAGACATTTGAATAAAAGAACGCTTTGCCAAAATTAATACCTGCAGATAGCAGAGAAGCATGCAGTAGTATTAAGATAAGATAACTTTATTTCAGATGTATAACATACATCCATATAAAACATAATAGTATATAAACATATGTACATAGATAGTATATTAAATAGAGCTAAGAATACTGTTATTGGACAGATCGATTAAAAACAAACAACTTTCTAGTCCAACTATTAAAACATTCAGAGGCAAAAGTAAAATAAGAAGAATTTTAAATGCATGCGACAAGCGAATTGTTGGATTTTTCAAGTCTTGTTTTAAAACTGAATATATTTTTTCGTAAAATGATATTGAAATTATCAACATTATGACTCAAAAAATTTTTACTAATACTACATCGTCCTTTTATATTTAACCAGTATCTAAAAATATTATTAAAAGCAACTCTACAATTATTAAGGTTTTTACATTTAAAATTAGTCCATAGGGAAGAACAATACAGATTTCTACAAAACGATCGAAACAAATGTATCGTAACTTCTTCAGAACATTTGATAAATTTACGAATTATAGTGTTTCCAAAAGCATATAGTGTAGGAATTGACCACGAGATTGGAGTGTCAATCGCAAAATTGAGCATGCTGACGTCTGATTTACCCGAAACGAAGTGAGGGTAAATCAGACGTCAGCATGCTCAATTTTGCGATTGACACGACAATCGAGTGGTCAATCACCATTCTATCATGACTAAAATCCATTTTATTCTAAAATAAATCATATTATAACATTCAACATTCAAGTCAATTTCGTTTGTTTTGAGCGCACGGAGACGTCAATTCTTACAGTTTTGAGCGCGCGGAGGCGTTAGTCTAAACTGTTGCTCTCAGCAACAACGAAACACGCCTTACTACGTCAGCGGCTGTATTGATATTGTGAGGAGGTTAGACTAGCGCCGTGGTTTTTTGGGGGGATCGTGTTTTCCATCGCAAAATTGAGCACGGAGATTGACCAATCAGCGTGGGTTATTGGCGGTGATTTTTGCACGGAATGATAGAATGATTTCTTTTGCCTGTCGATATCATCGTTATCATTAAAACAGTTGTTTACACAAAAACCAAGATATTTATGTTTTTCTATCCATTCAAGTGGCATCTTATTAATTTCAACAACAGGTTTGATGATTTACAAGATTTATGTTGCAGGTACATACAGTAGGATTTGTTGGATTAAAAATAATTTCATTGTTTTTCGCAAAATTTTTACATGTGGTTAGCAACTTCTGTAGGCCTTTTGCAGAAGGACTTAAAATAACAGCATCATCTGCATAAAATAAATGATTAAAACTTACATTAACATTGGAAAGTCAAGAAGATAGTACAGGAAAGATAACTCATTGAGTATGAAACAGACTTCCTGACCACTAACCGCGCAAACAGTTTTCAAGCGGATCAATGATATAGAAGAAAGGTAAGGGAGTATACATAATTTACTACAATATGGTATGGGGGGGGGGGCTACAATTTTCATGTTGATATATTGACAATCATATTTTTAAATACAAACAAACATTGATTAAAGTCATGAATGGTCTGGTAGCCATTCCAGCAAATGTGTATGTGAACAGGTCAACATCCAGGACTAGGTCAACAAATTCAGTGAGACTTGACCAACTCAGAGTTCACACTGACATTTACAAATATCCATTTTTCCCTAGGACCATAGTTGATTGGAATTCAGTTACTGATATTATAGTCACCAGCCCAACACTTGACACTTTTGAAAATAGATTAAAATCTTATCATTAACTGTACCTTGCACACGCTGTGCAACATAACCTCATCCTAATCATACTTATTATTGAGTGCTAGGAATATATAAAAGAAGATTAAAATGATAAAATGGTTTGGAATAATATGTTGATGAACTAGAAGGGTAGTCATTGGAGCACAACTACTCCGAGCACCTTTAATCATCTATCAGCATTTAAACTGCCTTTTCGCGTCGCTTCGGCTCAGCTGCTGAAGCAAGCATTTTGTTTCGGTCGTTTGATCGCCTGTACGTAGGTATGTATGTCCCCGAACAATCTAGAGCTTTTACCGATGCACTTATTTTTTTCAAACTTTCACAACTATGAGATATGAGGCGACACCAAAGTGATTTGATTTTGGACGCTCTGCCAATTAAATTGTGCTTTCTCGAAGGCCATTTATGATATTTTTACTGATATTCAATGCACCCAGCAAGTAAAAATCAATATTCAACCTAGCAGAACTTTGGCCAACGTGATAAAATCAATACCTAGAGCAAATTAATAAAATCAATATGCATGATCAAACCAGTATTATTCAACACACACATGCACAGTTCAATATCTCTATATTAATACAAAGAGGCAGGAGGAGTGGGCGTGGCCCCTGTGGTTGTTTTTTTTTTTTATTCTGAGGCAAATCCGTATCTTTAGGCCTCTTGGCACCGATTCTACTTTTGTTGGCCCGCCAAAAGCTTATGTTGAACTTCTACGGCATTTTGAAAGGTGCCTATGCCGTTATAAAGTGCGTATATAGTTTAATTTTTGAGGACATACATGTAGCTTTACAAATTCAGTGTTATTATGGGTGAAATGTGGTGCAATGCCGGGCGATTGCTGGGAGAGCCCTAGGCAATCAGCAATACATCATACCCCTATCAGCAGTAAATGCACTCCAGCTTTGCGTAGCCTCTATCAACAGCTCAACACACTCGATCACGCCACCGCCATAGCAAGACAATGTGATGGCGAGACTAGACGGCTTGGCGTCTCCCACCACCATCTTGAATCTTTTTAAACTAGAGATTACATATTTGAGGAGCTGGATATTTTCCAATTTTTCTATTTATAAGAGACCAAATCAGTTCACAATAATTGCTGGTGTGACCATAAATAGTAGGAGAAGCAGTTTGGAGGATGGACGGTTAGTTATAAGTGATAAATATTACTACCTGTGTATCAAATTAAAGGGCTACTAAATGAATAAAATGATATTTTTAACAACACGTGTTATCTAATAATGTTTTATATCAAATTAAATGATATCTGATTTCTGATGTAACTGTCAATCATTTTTATGTTACAAAACCGAATTTTATTAATAATTTGACTTTAAAGTAAGAACCTTTGATGCCAGCTTGATTTTCTTGGAAATTTTCTTGGGACTTTGGGAAAGTCCCTACAGCATAATGTACAAATTCTTAGAATACCTTGCAATAAGTTCAGCCTCTATTCTCAGCCCACACCCCTGATAAAAAAAATCATTACTACATATATAATCTACAGAAATATGCGTTTCCAACCATATTAATTATACAAATTTAGTAGCATGTTTTATTACTAAATTTTGAATGTCAAAATGGGCATTCTATCGTTGGTGCATTTGACAGGTGTAACAAGATGCTTAATCTAGGCCTATCTTGCCAAGTTTCTATGAAGACAGTATTATTTATATCATGAAACCAAGAAACTACACACTGTCTTGTATTAGAATGTTAATTAAATGCATTATATAATGTCCTAAAATACGTTTTTGGGTAATATTCAACAGCTGCACACAACATACAAGACCACATCTATCTATCGTTGTGTAGACTATAGATAGTCTAGCGCTGTCGGCACAGTCACTTGAAACCAATTTTATAGGAACTTTCATTACGAGTTACTTCGTAACTCGTAATGAAAGTTCCTATAAAATTGGTTTTAAGTGACTGTGGCTGTTGGAGCATTGGTTAGAGTAAAAGTGTCATTGGAATTTGCTTCATAACTGCCCAATACCTCTGCTAGAATTATTTCTCTGCTAGAATTATTTCATCAATATATGTGTAATCTACAGAAGTATGCGTCTCCAACCATACCAATTGGTAAACAGTTGTAAGAGATTTTTTTTTATCAAACTTTGATAATCAAAATGTGGATATTCTCGATATACTTTTGATGACAATAATCTGCAGTAATATGCGATTCCATCCATATGTATGAGTCTATATAACTATCTAAACTAAATAGTTAATTTTGAGCATTTATCTTGTGCATCGTGAAATTTCACAGCTGAAATGAGGCCGCGGGAGTTGTCGAGTGCAATGCATGTGATTGATCCTCAAAATAAACTATTCATTTTTAACAATTACCTAGACTTATATATATATGTTATGGAATCACATATTACTGTAGATTATTTACATGAAAGTTACATACCAATACGAGAACTTGAGAGAGATATGTATATCACATCCGCTTAACACTGGTGGATTTTTATAAATGCTTTCATTTCAACATAATCCATAAAATATGACATTTCCCTAACAAATCTCTTTACATTCGTCCTTTCCACTGTACACAAACACAAAGCCATTCTGGCCGTGACGTCACTGACAGAGGTGTCCTTCATATGCATCAACAGCAAATTTTAATGCTACACGATCGATTACGAGTTTTGTTTGTTGGCCTTTTAAAGTCCACCTTGCCTTCAAATTCACCAATGCATTGTGTTAGAAATGTTGAGCCTAAACACGAACATATTTGAACTTTATCAGTTATAAACATTCACAGATCCAGATGCTAAGCTGCTTGAATGCCAAAGATGCCGAGACGGCTTCTGCATTAAATGTCTCAATAAGCCAGCCAGTGAATATGATTTTCTATCAAATTTGGATAGTATATGGTTCTGTATACGCTGTAGAGAGATAGTAGAAAAAAATAACACAACAGAAATGAAGATCGAAGAGAAATGTAATGAAATTATGAGGCACGATGAAGAACGTATCAGCAAATTAGAACTTGAGATGGAGTCAAAATGTACAATACAGGAAGTACACACCATTATACAGAAAGAAATTATTGAATCAAAAGCATCAGGAACAACAAGCTTGAGTAGGACCGAAGACAGCAAAGTGATTACCTCTGTGCTAGACGAAATAAATGAAAGAAAATCCAGAGAAAACAACATAATAGTCTATGGCTCAACAGAGCTGGAATCCAACAATATAGAAGAAAAAAATCACATGACATGGAGGTGGTAAAGCAGATTTTCCAGGAGTGTGATTTACCAGTGGCCAATGATCAATTATCAAAGATAGTAAGGCTGGGGAAATTACACGGTGTTCAATCAATCTCCAGTTTTTGTGAGTTATAAGCAGTTTTTGTGAGGAAATCAAGAGTTTTTGTGAGGAAAATGTTTACTTTTGAAATTGGCGGTTTGGATTTTCCACTGTAAACGGGCTAAAAATCATTTCTGAGCACAATTTTTGTCGATTGATTGAACACCGTGAATTAAACCCAGAGAGAAGAAAGCGACCCATTCTTGTGTCATTCAGATCATCGGATAAGAAAAAAGAGCTCTTTAAAAATATCTCGAAGCTCAAAAACTCAAAGAATACAGCAGTTAGTGATTTGAAAGTAAGCAATGACCTTACCAAGGAGGAAAAAGCACAAGAGGCAAAGTTATACAGGCAATTTAAGAAAATGTCTGCGGGGGAAGAAAAATACAAGGTGAGAGGTCCTCCGAGGGCAAGAAAAATTGTGAAAATACAGTGAAACCGCCCAGGAATGATGCTTTTGAAACTGATTTATAACAACACAGGTGATGGATTTTAAAAAGTACACAGGTGATGGATTGTAAAGCACAAAATGTTATTAAATGTATATCCACCAATGCTGATCAGCTAAGAAACAAACTTGACGAATTGAAATTACGTGCATCAGAAAACCCTCCAGGAATAATTGGCATTACCGAAGTCAAGCCAAAGAAAAATACGTTTAAAATGAGCCCAGCAGAATTCAGCCTGGATGAAGTTGCGGAATACGATATGTTTTCCTTGAACATCACCAACACTACAGGTAGAGAGAGGTATGATACTCTACGCACATAAATCATTACAGGCTGTGGAGGTGAAAATGGAGTCAGATTTTCAAGAATGTATATTTGCAAGAATACAACTGAACAAGAAAGACAGCCTATAATGCTTGGGTTAATTTATCGCTCGCCTACAGACAGTGGGAATGACATGAATAATCAAAATCTACTGAAGATGCTAAGAGAAGCCAGTAATATGCCATATACTCACAGGCTCTTTATCGGCAATTTTAACTATCCCAACATTCTTGAATGTGTTCATTGTGTTGGTATGAAATATATTAGTTCATCTTTCTTTGCTCACAACACTAGATTTTTTAAAATACATTTACAGTTTCACCAAACAACTGTTGGCATCCTCAGAATATTCTTCCCGCGCAATGTCACCAGTCAAATGTTCTGCATTCCCACTGTCTGCAAGCAGGTTATGAACAGGGACGAGGGGGGGGGCACCAACTCTTGCGAGTTTATGATTCCATCCTCGTTCAGGATCAGAACATTTGACTTCTGACATTGCGCGGGAAGAACATTCTGAGGATGCCAACAGTTGTTTGGCGAAACTGTAAATGTATTTAAAAAAATCTAGTGTTGTGAGCAAAGAAAGATGAACTAATATATCCCAACATTAATTGGGCCAGTTGGTCTTGCACAAATGATAGTACTACATGCCAAGAATTTAGATTCATTGAGTGTATTAGGGATTGTTTCCTCACTCAGCACATAACAGACCCAACCAGATGGAGAGGCTCTGGCAAACCAAATAATCTGGACTTGATCTTCAGTAGTGATGAAAACATGATTGCAAATATCCAGCATAAGAGTCCGCTTGGCAAAAGTGACCATTGTGTGATTGAATGTGATGTCTGTTGCAACTTCAGTAAGGAGAGTACCCACAGAGCTAGGAAATGCTATGACAAGAGGAATTATGCAGCCTTGAACAAGAGCATAGAGGAGGTAAAATGGGACGAAATCATTCAAGAAGAAAAGGACATCGATTTAAACTGGACTGCTTTTTATGACTTCATTACCAAACTGGTAGATGACTATATACCAACAAAAATCATAAAAAGCTCACATAAAGGGAATAAGTCATTCCCAGTGGACACCAAAACTCTGGAAAAAATCAAGAAAAAGCACTCATTATCCAAAAAAGCAATCGCGTCGAGAGATCCAGAAACCAGAAAGGAATACAATAAAATCAGGAACCAGGTGAAAGCTGCTACTAGGAAGCTAAGAAAGAACTTCGAAAGGGATCTATCAAAAAAGCCAAATCTAACCCAAAAGCAATATAGTCCTATATTAAATCGAAATCATCAGTCAAAACAGGCATAGCTGATCTCCACCTGGACCCAGAGGACACAGCATCAGAAATAACAGATAAGGATCCCGAGAAGGCTGAAATCCTATCAAAGTTTTTCAGCAGTGTTTTTACAGTAGAACCTGAAGGCGACGCACCGACACTTGATAAGAGGGATGTAAAAGTATTAATGAAAGAGCTGATAGTGAGTGAAGATACTGTCTCCAAGTTATTATCCAAGCTTAAAGTAGATAAATCCCCTGGACTAGACAACCTACACCCTAGATTGTTGAAAAGAGCCACTAAGTAAACCATTAGCCAAACTTTACATTCTATCATTCCGTGCAAAAATCACCGCCAATAACCCACGCTGATTGGTCAATCTCCGTGCTAAATTATACGATTGACTGCACGCTGCGAAAAAAAACCACAGCGCTAGTCTAACCTCCTCACAATATCAATACAGCCCTGACGTAAAGTAAGGCCATGAAGGTTAATGCTGTGCGGAAAACAGAAGACTAACTCCACCGCCAAAAACTGCGGGAATTGACGTCTCCAATGACTTGAATGTTGAAATATGGCCATTATTTATTTTAAAATAAAACTTCATACACTCATTTGGTGTATTTTAGTCATTTTAGTCATGAAAATGGGAGCAGGGGTATCGTAAATTTTTGCGGTGATGTGTGATTGACACTCACTGCGTTAGTGCCATACCGTGCAAGACAACCCACTATGTGGAGGTCCGCTCTGATTAGTGCTATATTCAATAAATGCCAAGCTGGGAATTATCGTCCTGTCAGTCTCACATCAGCTGTTAGCAAAGTTTTAGAAACTGTCATTAGGGAACACATAACTAAGTTCATGAAGGAAAACAAATTTTTCACATCAAAGCAATATGGATTTATTGCAGGGAGATCAACTAATCTTCAACTTTTGGAAGTACTAGACAAGTGGACTGAAGCTATTGATCTTGTGCACAACATTGACTGCATATATATGGATTATCAAAAAGCATTTGATAAGGTACCACATAGGAGGCTACGAAATAAGCTAAAAGCATATGGCTTAAGTGATCAAATCATTGCCTGGATTGACAGTTTTCTTTCAAATAGAAAACAACAAGTAGGAGTGAATGGCGCAAGATCCACATGGCACAGAGTAACCTCAGGGATACCACAAGGATCTGTACTTGGCCCTCTACTTTTTGCTATACTTATAAACGACCTACCTGATACAGTGACCTCACACATTTTCCTTTTTTTTGCTGATGACACTAAAATCTTCAACATTATCAAATCAAAACAGGACTCCCTAACACTGCAGAAGGACCTGTTCACCCTGGAAGAATGGAGTGACAAATGGTTATTGAAATTCCACCCACCTAAGTGTAAACACATGCATCTCGGAAAGCAAGATGAAACAACCAAGTACACGCTTCATGGAGACCCCCTTTGAGCAAGTTACAGCCGAAAAAGATATAGGAGTCACCATAGATTCAGAATTGTCCTTCGACCAGCACATTAATGAAAAAGTAAATAAAGCCAACCAGATGTTTGCACTCATAAGAAGAACATTTCAATTTTTGGGCATAAAGTCATTCATCCCACTTTATAAATCTCTGGTCAGAACACACCTCGATTATGCAAGCTCAATATGGTCAACTGTCAAGATGAAACATATAGAACAGCTCGAAGGAGTCCAGAGAAGAGCCACGAAACAGATAACTGGGTTAAAAAAGACTTACCATATCCCGAAAGACTGAAGACACTAAAACTTCCATCCTTGAGCTTCCGGCGTCTGAGGGGCGACATGATTGAAGTGTACAAAATACTTAGTGGTAAATACGAAAATGAAGCTTGTACAATTCTCAAATTATGGAAAGATATGGCACCTAGATCCAGCATACGAGGAAACTCTTTAAAGCTATTTCCACAAAGATGTAAAACGCAACTCCGGAAACACTCCTTCACATTAAGGACAGTAAAATACTGGAATAGCTTACCTGACAAAGTAGTGACAGCCCCAACACTCAGTACATTTGAAAACAGACTTGATAAATTTTGGGAAAATCAAGAAATAGTATACAAAGATTTCAAAGCAGATATAGCACTCGGAAGTCACGTTGATCCCGCCGAGATGGAAGAAGAAGCAGAGTCCGGTATAGAGGAACTTCTAGATCCTGCACCGGAAAACATCACTAGGTATCACTAGGTACTAGGCATACTAGGTATACACTATGATTTAGTTTTGTTCTAGAAGTGAAACGTAACTAGCACGTGTCCAACATTCCATGCATATAATCAAATGAACCCTCATGTGCCCTGTTACAAAGAAAGCATTGTCACGTGACCATAATAAAAGACAACAGACAAAGACTGGTCATTTAGGGTCATTTAAGGTCACTGACCACTTAGTCAAACCATATATAAGTCTCTGGAATTTACACAACTATGCTAAATATATTGCATAACGGTTAGTCTATAGAGTGAATATTACGTAATTATTTGTCAATGGAATAATGCGTTATCTCGCAAATGATGTTGGGAATAGCATTTGAATATACACCAATTAGTTCATAATTGAGAACTTTTTTCGCATTCGAAAGGAAAACAAATGCAGGGTCTGTCCAGGTTATAGCCCATGGGCTTTACTACTTTGGTATACAGTGCAAAATTTACCTTTTCTATTCCATTTTCTGAGTAGAATGAAAAATAATTCTGATGTGGATGCTCAGAATTCGAATAGGACATTTTATATTCCGTTATCCATTCAAAATCTGCTTCATAATTACTCCCAACATATCTTCCTTTGGTTTCTATGATCTGGATGAGAAATTCTTCCTTCAGATCAACTTGTATCCATGAGTCCTTTGTTTTGTATTCGGGACAATATGCCACATTTCCATTGATGCGAGACTGGGCTGGACGATATTGAGCATGACGTTGGTTGATAGCTGTTAATTGACTATCGCTCACATTGTACATAGGTCCGCTAATCAGTGGTTCACTTGTTTCTGAAATAAAAGCAATATTAGATATAAATGTAAATATATTAGATGTTCATTTGTTCAAGTTTTCATTCATAAACTATACTTTAAACTACTTTTCTTGGCAAAAGCTCACCTGAAGCTTTTGGACATTATCATGTCCTTTTCCCCACAATGCCTTAACAAAATCACATCATTTGTTTGTACTAAGCTGTATAATATTAAAATCATATATTGCTTTATGTATGCATATGACAATGATATTCTATCTACTGAGCAGAGCACAGCTGTACTAACACTACTACCAACTAGATCAAAAGTGTTCAAAGAACACTGCGTCGCTAGAACGACGTTGACTTATGGGCAATTAAGATATATACTGAAATAATGTATACTTTACAATCAAGAAATTTATGAATTTGAGGAGAAAACATCAGAATGAATCCGAATCAATATATGCAGCAAAAAGATATTTGTGTTGCCATACAATAGTACTGAATAACAAGATGATAATCAATATCTGTTTCAAATCCAATAATCAATTTTGCTGTTGCTTGGAATATTGATTTTTTTCTTGAAGGCTAAGTGCATTGAATATTATTAAAAATGCCATTAAAACGCTTCTAGAAAGCTCAGTTTAATTGGCAGATTGCCCAAAATCGAATCACTTTGGTGTCGCCTCAAACCTCATAGTTGTGTAAAGTTTGAACGAAATCGGTTCATCGGTACGCCTGCTAGCTTGTCCAGAGACATACATACATAGTTACATAGTTACAAATGAACCAAACACAATGCTTGCTTCAGCAGATGAGCTGAAGCGACGCAAAAATAGGAAAAGATCATAGATATCTAAAAAAACTGGAGACCATTATCTCTATTAAACACTGATTATAAAATCCTTACAAAAGTCTAAGCCTCTCAAATGCAGAAGGTTATTGGTACAATAGTCAGTGATGATCAGGTTGCATATATTAAAGGGAGATATATAGGTGAAAATATTAGAACAATCTTTGATATCTTTGAATATTGTAAAAATAAAATTGACCCTGGCATAGAACTCTTTCTCGAATTCGAAAAAGCATTTGATACAATAAATTGGGGCTACCTATTTAAATGTTTAGATTGCTTTAACTTTGGTGAATATTTCATTAAGTGGGTAAAAATCTTATATACACATCCAATGTGTTCAGATATAAACTATGGTCATGCCACAGAGGTTTTTCCCATAGCTAAAGGTATTCAACAAGGATGCCCCATTTCAGCCCTACTGTTTCTCCTGGTAGCAGAAACAATGGCTTGTAGAATCTGTAATAAGCAGGGAATTGACTTAATTCACATCAATGACTGCTTCATAGGCATCAAACAAATGGCAGATGACACAACACTATTCCTAAAAGACCTATCTCCAGTAAAGAATGCGCTGATCTTACTAGAAAGCTTTTCACATGTCTCCAGTCTAAACTTAAACAAGAATAAAACTGAAGCCGTGTATCTGGGAATGTCAATTAAACACAGAGGTGAACAATATGGTATAAAATGCTTAGCGTCTGGGTTGGTGATGATGAAGAAATACTGTATGAAAAAAAATTAATGCCAAGATTGAGAAAGTTAAATCCCTTTTAGGAATTTGGAGATCTCGCGACCTTTCTATAAAAGGAAAAATAACAATTCTGAAATCATTGATAATGCCAATATTACTATATCATTTTTCAGTATTTACAGTCAAACACGAGTCCTTGAAAATTGTTGATAAAATGATATTTGATTTTATTTATTTGGCCCTCAGGTAAAGATCATGTTAAAAAGAATGTACTTATACAAAATATAGAAAATGGGGGGGGTTAAAAATGCCTGAAATATTTTCTATGCTCAAGCCCAATAGATTATCTTGGATTATTCGTCTCACTAAAGGAACTTTATTTTCCAAATTTGTTGGGGCAATTTTGGGCATAAAGAATATGCCATTGTATTTTAAAGCTAAACGCAAAAAATATTGTAAATAGTGGATAAGAATCATTAACAATTGAAGTAATTAATGAGTACTTATGGAAAATGAATTTATAAACATAAATAATACACCATCACTTCAAAACATGGGAAAAAAGGCATATCTCAATAAAAGATATATTAACTAATAATGTAATTCTATCAGAGAAGAACTACAAGACAAGACCGGTTTAATAATTAATGTCATGCCATTGTATTTTAAAGCTAAATGCAAAAATAAAATCGTGGATAAGAATCATTAACAAGAAAGATCTATTAAATTAAAATCAAAGAGACACCATCTTTGTCAAACTTGGCAATAAAATTAAATCATTAGAAAAACTTCATTCTAACGAGTTCTACTCCCATTTCATCATACAGAAATTCCCAAATACCCTCTGCTGTTCATAAGTGGGAGTCCATATATTCGGAATACAACTTTGATTGGAAACTCATTTACACAAATCCATATTCGATCACCACTGATACAAACCTACAGAGCTTTCAATATAAAGTAATCAATAGATTTAGTGCATGCAATAGTCTGCTATTTATTTTGAGGAAAAAGGAACACAGTAATTGTAATCATTGTGAGGAAATAGATAACATAGAACATCATTAATATAGATGCAACGAATTGCAGCGTTTCTGGACCTCGCTCTGGGCCTCGTGGAGACACGCTACCTCTGTAAACATTAACTTAAATGTATGTGATATTATATTTGGCATACCAAACGATGATAATGACCTAATTTTAAATAGTATGAACTCTTTAATTCTTTTTGCCAAGAAGTATATTTATGACATGAAAATTAATCAGAACGTAATTTCATTCCTTCACTTTAAAAATCTACCAAAGAAGAAATTGGATATCCTCAAAATCCTATCTCTCATTAATGACAGATATGAGACTTTTGTTGCAACTTGGTATTTAATATTAGATGACTTTTAAAAGCCAATTAACCATGCATCACAAGCCAGACCTCTTGTTCTTAGAACAAAAAATAAATAATAATAAATTGAACTCATAAGCTTAACCACTAGACAAATCTTTTTGGGATTGCCATCTATGAGATCCATATGATTATATTATGCTTAATCCTATATTATATATTGTATATTGAATGATGAATGTGTAATTGTGAATTAAAATATTAAAAAAAAGAAATATGTATCAAATCAAATAATTAAATATTAAAGTAAAAAATCAAATTCCCCCCCCCCCCCCCCCCCACACACACACTTACTTAGCCCTGTGGCATACACACTGTTGGCAAACTTCCCTCCACATATTTTGGTGTTGTCCCTCCTACATGGTTGGACGCAGGCCTGCGATATTCCATGGCGCCCATAACTGTCACCACATTGACAAGTAATACCTTCCTTGCTAATTCCCGCATACATGTAACCCTGGAAAATTAAGCAGTGATTATCATATAGTGATACTAATGGCTTAATAATGTAATATAAATATAATGTAATATGTAATATGTAATATATAGCAGTGTTTGAAATATACGTCGGCCCGCCGGCCCGAGCCCGACAAGAATTGCTTTGAGCCGGCTAGATCACCAAGTTGCAGGCCTGACGTGCCGGTACATTTTTGGACGTAAATTACGATCTTTTTCGCCAGTACCTTCTTCTTCTTCTTTTGTGCCCGCCTCTGGTATGTAGGCGATCATCTAACCAGACAAAACTAGTTCATCTTTAAGCTCTAAGCAATTGCTGTAGCCCGACTCTCCCCCCAGCATCACAGATCTCATGGAGTGTACCTTAAATACAAAGCTCCTGCAGGTGTTCCTTTGTTTTGAGTTTAGTTTTGGATGAGAATCGTCCGATATAATGCTGATGAGTACTTCAGGTTCCATGGACGACAGGCTATTTTGGCGACATGTACCCAGTATTTGTTGGAGATAGGGTAGTCTGTATTTTTTGTAGTGAAGCACATTACAACACAAAATGTTCTCGTGTTTCCGGTTCACAGCGGGCACTGGTCACATCGCAGTGTGCCAGAGACTGGAGTTGCAGTTAGAGGGTATTGTTGAACCAATAGTAGAGCCTGTACTGATGCCTGCTCTATGGCCAACGTACTGTGTAGGTCCCTCTATATAGGGTGTATTTGGTCTGTCCTACTAATCTTAAAGTTTAGGTATCTTAGGGAGGATTTTTTGGGGCCTTGGCCTGCTTTATCGGGACATTTGACCACTGCTCATGGACTGCAGTCTTCACCAATTTGGTCCATGCTGACTTAGACGGAGGCCTGGCTGAACGTCATATTTTGTGAGCAGTTAGCGCCTTGTGATCGTCAAGATGGGTGAGTATATTTGAGACTATTATGTGTTCTAATAATTTACAAAGTATGCATGTCAGACTCACAGGTCTGTAATTACTGGCTTTATAGCGTTCACCTTTCTTACTGGTGCTTAGCTATGTTTGCTGTTTGCCATGGGCTAGGTAGCATTCCACAGTCCAGGCTTCGTTGAAAAATAAGTTGCACACCAGGAGCTATCTCTGTGGATAGATCTTTTAAAATTCTGGGAGGAATGGCATCAGGTCCAGAAGCTTTTGAGGGGTTTAAACCCCCAAGAAGTTTAGCTACACCCTTGTAAGGTATATATGTCATCAATTGTTTTATTTGATAAATCACTATTGATAAAGTCTTGAACAAATTGGTTAGCTTCAAGTTTCATAGAATAAAGATCCGCCTTCCTGTGGGTGAAAACTTTTCTTGGTACTTGTTTATTCATATTGGCTTTTAGATTTATATCAAAAATGGGAATGTCATGGTCTGAGAAGCCTGGCATAACCTCCGCTTTGTTCACTAAGGATGGGTGATTTGTGAATAATAGGTCCAGGTTGTTGTCTCCTCTTGTGGGTTTCAGTTGAACTTGTGTCAAATTGTGGTTTGCGGCAATCTCAAGTAACTTGATGCCTTTACCTATATCTCTGCCCCCGGGTTTGAGGTGTATGAAGTTGTATACCAGTTGTCTAGCCCCTGATAGAAAATTATTAAGCTACAAACTAAGATAAAAAAATTTGGACATTTTGCAAAAAGGTGGGAGCAATACCGTGACGGCTCTCATATACTTATAATGGATTCAAAACAATTGATTATAGATGTGCTTTAACAATAGAGTAACATTAGATAGCATAAATGTTTTTAAGGAAAGATTACTATTATTTTGAATATTGAGTCACATACACTCACCATATTACCATTCAACTTCTTTTTTTGGTTTATATTCTTAGATCTGCCAACCTCTCTTTATGAAATTTCAGTATACCCAGGGCCAAAATTTCATTATTGTGGGCAAAATTTGAGTATCTTATGTTTAAAATGTAGTTCTAGCTTATATTTGAAAATGACTATTTTATAACACTGTTCTGTTTTTATAATAGTTAATGGAGAGTAAAAATGTACATAAAAGCGTAAGTAACTTTGTCTTTGTTTCAACATATTTAAATAAAATTAAATACAAAGGTTTGGATGGTCGTCCAACGTTTCGCGTAAAAAGTTCAAAGTAAAGAAAAATCAATGACAAATGTGTTGTTTTACAATAGGAACAATTTTTTTTACCTATATTACCTAGCACACAGTTTTGTAAGTCATGAAATAATTCTTGCTAGACATTTAAAAAAAAGGATCTGTTTAAAGTCTTTCGAGTACCCAATTTTTCTGTAAATTATACACTGGACTGCACAAAAATGTATCATATTTTCAATTTTTTTTTGGGGGGATACCTCCTAATACCCATAGTGCAAACGGGGGGGGGGTTTCCCCCCTCTCGCACTCATTTTACTTATATTACCTAGTACACAGTTTTGTAAGTCATGAAATGATTCTTGGTGGATATTTGAAAAAAGAAAAGTATCTATTTTAAGTCTTTTAAGTACCCAATTTTGCTGTAAATTATACACTGCATTGCAAAAAATGCATCACATTTTCAAAAAAATGGGGGAATACCCCCCAAACCCCCTGGCGCAACAGGGGGGTATCCCCCCTGTTGCACTCCCCTTGCGGCACCGCTCACTCGGCTTTGCCGAGTCTATCGACGCTCAAACTTACATTGACAGACGTAGCTTTGGAAGAGCATATGGGATGTGCAAACATGCGCATAACCACGGAAATTCTAGGATGTACAACAATACTAATGCGCCTTGTATCTTGCGTGTGCACCACGAATCTTCACCATATCCAGGTGTTCTTTTGATTTCTGATGCTCCATAATGACAATGTCGCATTCACCACTATGTTTGATACAATAATCACCCAATATCGGCCATGATGCACACTCTTTTTTGATGCAGTTATATCATTTTATTTTCTTGAATACTTGTCCCAGTATTTTTGCAACATTACGTTACTGGAGAACGCACAAATACCTTAATTTTCAATTATTCTTATCAGTGTGTTTCACTCACATACACTGTTGACAGGTCTTGTGGGTGCAGGTGCATTGTGCACATCACGACAACCAGCAGAAACTGTTAGTCTTGTTAATCGAGGCTGTCTGCCGCATATGTGACAGCACGCACAAACTGGGCCTCGCTGATCGAGACTAACGCTGTTACGACACGTGATTTAAATCAAGTACATTTCTGCGAGCCGGTGAAAGCCTTGTTTACACGATGCGTAGTTCAATCGCGTGCAATGGCTGCGCATCGGTATTTTAAGACAAAAAGAACAAGGTTTTAAAATAGGGTTAAGATTTAGTGACACTACTACTTACTTTATACATGGAACTGGACATTGCAGTCACCATCGCGGGACCTTCAACAGAAGTGATTTCTGTGGGGTTTTTTCTTGATGACGTCACATTCGCGCTTCGTCTGACAGGTGGATCTCCCATCAGACAGCAGATAGAGGAGGGTCGGGGGGATGCTCTTGCATTGGTTGAGGTTGAGCTGTGGCTGGTGTTTGTATATTTCTATTGCCTCTACGATCTTCCTTCGGTATGTGTTGTCCTCTCTGCCGATGATCTTAGCAGAGTCTTGGTGGAACATGTGTCCTGTACTGTTGGTATGGATTTGGACAGCTGACTGAGAGGATTTCAGGTCCAAGTGTTCTTTCTGGTGAGTTTCCAGGTTTCTGCCAGTTTCTCCTATGTATGTTTCATTGCAGTTTGGACAAGAGATTTTATATACTATCCCACAGGTCGTCTTGGGATCATTCTTTGGGGCGTACCAGTAGGTTTAGTATGGTATTAAAGGGCTTGTGGAACGAGGGAATGCCGTGGTTCTTCAACACTCGTTGGATGGCTTCTGAAGCTCCTTTGATAAACGGCAGTTTGACTGGGAACTTCCTTGATCTGTTCAGTCGGTTCCTTGGTCTTCTTGAGCGGGATCTTGAAAGGCCATGGCTTATAGCCATTGATTTTTAGCACCTTCTTCACATGGCTGTTTTCCTTTTTGCGGTCTTCTTCATCTGTCAGCAAATGCTCTGCTCTTCTGACTACAGTTCGCACGACGGAGTGTTTATTTTCTAAGTGGTGATTTGATTCCCAGTTGAAATACTGGTCAGTATGTGTTGGTGTCCGGTACACAGTAACTTTCAGGGATCCATCTTATCGTCTCTCTATGCATGTGTCCAAAAACGCCAAATTGCACTTCTCTTCTTCTTCGACAGTGAATTGGATGCTTCGGTTCTGGTAGCTCAGGTAGTTGGTGAACTCTTCTATTCTGTTCTGGGGAAGCACTTTGAACGTGTCATCCACGTATCTGAACCATATGGAAGGTACTACTGGGGGGTTCTGTAAGGCTCTCTCTTCGAACTCCTCCATCATTAGATCAGCTACTGGTGGTGATACAGGCGAACCCATGGGAGCTCCTTGAACTTGTTTCTGTAGAAGGTGCCATTGCAAACGAAGTATGACTGCAACGTTAAGTTCCGTGTATAAAGTAAGTAGTAGTGTCACTAAATCTTAACCCTATGGATATTCCTATTACTAAAGACAATCTACATAAAGAAGATTTTAAAATATTTGGTCATTTCTACTGAATTTCGGAATAAACATGATTCCTTCGGAAGATTTGGAATCACAGTAACATTTTGGAAGAATTCCGAAATTTCAGAATAGTTGGCGGGTCTGCAGTGTCCACACCACTACAACGAGTCGTCGTAAGCAGGCGAGTGTTTCAAACACCTAACCGAAAGTCCATAATCTATACATCGATCAATACTCTTTTTAAAGATAATAGCATTTTGTCGATAAATGTAGTACCAGGGATTCGTTAACTTACAGCATGGTGATGTAAAACAGGCTAAGCTGGCTCGTCGCGTCGTAGGAGTGTCCACAACAACAGGACTAGTGCCAACTATATGCGACGATGCCCGACTACGACTGAACATGTTCAACTTTCACGACGGCTTCCAACGCAAAGGATATTGATAGAATCGTAGTTGTAAGCGTGTCCACACCAACGTGATTGTGGCCGACGAAACGTCTCGTCGAGTCGGCCATAGTCGTAGCAGTGTGGACGGGTCTTAAGTAAAAATAACGAGTCATAGTGTAGGGGCAGAAGTGCGATGAGGTCATTTGTGAATGATCACTAAGTATTCCACTATTACAGTGACTGTGCTTCTGCATAGCGATATTTAAAAAAAAACATCAACCAATTATCATTTCCTAACATCTGAACGAACAATTAACCGATAGTCCGATATATTGTTGCAGCACTACTTGCAAGGTGTGCGTAACATTGGGAATTTTATCCTAGACCAGTGCAACCTACTATAGTCTAGTTCACATTGTGCGAGCAGGATGCTACAATCCTCGCGTACTGTAGACCTAAAAAGGCAGAGGCTTGTTTTGTTACATCATACTGGCCTTTCTAAGGACTGGCCTAATGGAATTTATCAGTCTTTTGCATGTATTTTCATCGATATCGACCTCCAGAACTGCCTTGTAAAAATGTTGTATACGGCACTAACCATATACGGAATCCGTATATGGTTAGTTGAAAGTGAGTCGAAAGTAGTCCGGTTGAGAACACAATGCAATCTGCTTAAACTCCTAACACTATGCAGCACTCTGCCTGGAGATTCACACAATGCAACCATCTTGTATTCTTTTGATAGTCTGCTTTGCTTTCAATAAATTGGATTTTTTTCAACATTTTATGACAGAATATTTAACAAACAGATCATGGAAGACATTAATTTCGATTTATACATGGATGGAGATCTTGAAAATTTAGATTGGGAACTAGAAGACCATGAGGATGAATGGAAGGACATAATTTTTACTGAAGAAATGGACAAAATCTTGACAGAAGCAGAGAAATCAATTGATAGAAGTGAAGAGAACAGAGTTGAAATGCCAGAGAATGATTTGTCCTTGAATAAAAATTTTGAAGATAGAGTTTGTGATGAAGAGACTGACAATATGACAAGAGAGGATGGAGGTTTAGTTGATTCTTACAGAAAAGAGCAGGTCAGAGTAGCAGCAACTGAAAATGATTCGTTGAATGATGGTGAAAATGAAATATTGAAATATTTAGAAGAAAGAAAAAAATCCTAACACGAAGAAGAAAACAGAGAGTGTTATTGGAAAATTTAAGTAAGCATGCATCTGATGATCTATTTTCTAAACAATCCATTCAAACTTTAATACACACAATATGTTCATTAACTAAACGAATCACATAAAGAATGAATAAAGTTATTTACAAAAACTATATAAGTACATTCAATTTGTAATTTAAATACTAATGTTATGTCTTTCATTGCTTTTCAGAATATGGTTTGAACAGAAAGGCGAGGAGCGTGAAATATTGTCAATACCACCAAGAAAGCTTGATATTTATATCGCATCATTTATAAAAAACGCCACATACAAAACACGTGAGGGAGAAGAGAGGGTGTATGAGCCAGATAGCCTAACATCAATGCATCGAGCAATCGATAGACACCTTAGAGAAAATAACTATGGATTTTCTATGCTGGATTCACCTGAATTTTTAAATTCAAGAAATACTCTAAAAGCACGGAGAAGCGAACTGAAAGGGAAGGGAAAAGGTAACAGACCTAACGCAGTGGAGGTCCTTACTCCAGAAGAGGAGGAAAAAATGTGGGAGTGTCAGGCCCTAGACAGTGGATCCAGCGATCCATGCATCCTGCAGAATACTGTTTGGTTTTGGCTGACAAAACTGTTGGGATTCAGGGGTGCGGATGAAGCCAGATAACTGCAGTGGGGAGATATAAAACTAGAAACTGACGTTGAGGGGAATGAGTTCCTTCAATGGAACGAACGCAAGACAAAAACAAGGAGTGGACAGCCTGGACAATTGAGGGTATTCCAGCCCAAAGTCTTCCCAAATGAAAATAAAAATAGATGCCCTATCATAGCATACAAGCGAATGGCAGAACATCGCCCACATGAAGGATTGAGGGAAGATTCGCCTTTCTTCTTAGCGATAAAGACGAATCGAAAAGTTGACGACAAAATTTGGTACAAGAAGAATGCAATGGGGGAAAAGCTGCTAAGAGGCATCGTCAAAGAATTATGCACTAAGGCAGGAATTCCTGGCAAGAAAACAAACCATAGTGTGCGAAAAACAATGATAACAAACCTTCTACATGGCGATGTAGCACCGTCTGTCATTCAGCAACTTTCTGGGCATTGCAATGTCCAGAGTATAAATAACTATGCCATTGCGAGTTGTGCTCAGCAAAAAGCCATGAGCAATATACTTCAAAATCCAAAAACGAAAAGCGTACCAGTATCTGCACCATCACAATTAGTATCCACAAGTACTGACACCTCCAATCATCTTCAACAACAAAATTCCCAAATTCCAGCGGCAGCAGCTGCTACAAAATCATGTCCAAGTGGTCCTTTTGCTGGCGCAGTCATTTCGGGTGGGGTATTCAATCTAAATTTTAATACTTCCACAAGTTCCAGCAACTTTGTGTCAAGTGGGCAGCCATCATCGAAAAGAAGGAGGATAAATCAAGTCATTTATTCTGACAGTGATAGTGACTGACATGACTTAACTATTTAAATCATTGGTAATACCATATTACAGTACACTGTATATAGTTCCAATAATCATGATTCATACTGTTATTGTAATTAAAGTTCTTTACACTTGAGTTGTAGCTGTTATTGCATTGTAGTGTGTTAAGATATGAATAAATTTTTGTTCATTATGAATATCTTGACTCTTAATATATTTTTTTCATTATGAATATCTTGACTCTTGTCTAAATTTGAGCTCAAAAATATTATTGCCATCCATATTGGCATTCCCACCTACCCACTGCCACTGTGTCGATATGCGCATTTCACAATTATGTATCCTGATATAACAAAATCATCCATAAATAGTTCTAAGCAAAATAACATTTTTCAATAGCCTAGTACAGCTACTATCAGTAACTTCTCAATACTGAATACTTCTTTGCAACGTTACTGCATTAGTTTGCAGGCCAAGGAGCAGTGCAGTGACCCAATTTTTGACAGTAGATCTAGAAACCACGTCGCTGACTTGAGGATTTTATAAATTCGTTTTAAGATAAACGTATTACAATTAAGCACTTGTTTTACAGCATTCAACAGTTAGTCAAAATATTTGAAGGAAATAATTCATACCAATAATGATGAGCATCTAGATAATTTATAATGCTTGGTTTTGTAAATGAAGTGGAGACAATGCCTGGATTTCTGTTATGAGTGCATGCAGTGTATTCCTACGCATTTTGCATTTGGTAATTTATTAATAAATTACACTGTTGAATGTGTTGAATGTATGCTAGTTTATCTTTAAACAGATTTGTAATTGTTTAGAAAAGACTGATAAATACAAAACCGGGTTCGTTGGTTAACATTGATTTTTTTTATTGGGCTCGTTCTTGGGGCGTATCACGGCGAGCCGGAAGGGCGAGCCGTGATACGCCCCAAGAACTTGCCCAATAAAAAAATCAATGTTAACAACTCACCCGGTTTTGTCTATGAATAGACCTCAAAATGAGAAGTTAAAAACCCGGCAGATACTGCATTCATGGAGTCAGATACTGTATTCATGGAGACACGACCACTTTTTCTGTGCCTTTCGACGTACCTAATGCGCACAAATAGATCTTTTGGAAGGTAACATACAACAACGTTTTTGGCATCTTGACATTCACCTTTACACTTTAACTTAGTTTTTTTGAATACTTTGAATATACTTTTATATCATGGATAAATTCATTACAAATATAAACCAAACAGGCCCGTCTTAGCATTAATGCTTGTAATGTTATCATATAATACCCACCTCCATAGTGCAGGAATTGATGCAATCCTCTGGAAGGAAGCTTGCAAAGTCTAACAGGTCTTCGACAAGATATGGCAGGTCTAGCTCTGATTGCACTGTCTTGTCCATGAAACAGCCTATATAGTCTAAAATGATACAGTTTACAAGTTTGCAATAACCATCATTAAAAAGAATTGTTAAAAAGAGTAACGTTATGAATCGTCAACAGGCGGTACCATATCCCCGCTCTTAAAGCACATATGCTTAACGCACAGTGACAAAAATTGGCAGTAGCCTGTTGGCCCGAGGCGAGTACAACTCAAGGTGTACAACCTTGGAAGGGCCAGTAACTTTCCCCTCTCCATTGACCAAAAACACTTGGAAATAAGATAATTCATATCAACAAATTGTGTAGGCTTACTCATGTGTGCAAATTAGAGATATCAATATCGTTCAAAGCTTCCAAGCTTCCCTATAGAGAGCAAAGCTTCGAATAATGAAACTAAATTCAATTGGACCGTCATGCCTATTATTTATTTGACAACCCATTATATTTGTTTACTTAAAAGCATAGCTTGTTATACATCGATAGAACATTCAACAGTGATCGTGGCATGGTTATTTTGAAACTTAGATGAAAATATGGAACAGATTCTCCACAAATTTGAAAGGCCAAAGATTATTAGCCCGATTATATTTGTATTCTCAGTTCACTCCAGATACATCAGATTCTATCAGATGCAATAACAGGGTTGCCAAAATGATGCTGTCAGAAATCTACAAATATTTTACAACATTTGAATATCATGCTAGCCAAATTCTAATAAAAATCTTACTATAGAAATATATAATCAGGCATCATTTAGTAGTGATTTCTTTGAATCTGGATTCATCATCGTAGAAGGTATAAAACTGAATAGACCTACTCAGATGCTTCTCTTCTCGTCAAGAAGCGAGGTTTCGGTGGACGTTCCACCTGCATCAGGCTTGTCTGGCAAAGTGTGCCGAATGTTGTTGTTTTGCACTCTGCTTCCGCGTTGAGTCACGTGATGGGTGGAATTCCCAGTCATGTGAAGAAGTCTTGTCAGAACTGGGGGGACCGTCTTGGCTTGGTTCAGGTTGACCTTGGGTCTGCGTGTGGCGATCTTGCGGGCTTCAAGGGTTTTGTCTTCGGCTCCAATTCTCTTCCTGTCCATTGATCTTCACCTCTTGTTTCGGGATCACATGTCCAGTTTTGCTGGCGTGGATCTGTATGGCTGACTCCAGGTTGTTCTTGTCAAAGTGTTCTGTCATTCTGGTGCCAAGGTTCCTTCCAGTTTCACCGACGTACTCTTCCTTGCACTGGGGACAGGAGATGCTGTAACCAACACCACACTTCTTTAGTGGGTCAGACTTGTCTTTGGGCTTGACCAGGTTGGATCTCAAGGTGTTGAACGGCGTGTTATAACTGGGCACTCCGTGGTTTTTGAAGATTCTCTGGATCACCTCTGAAGTTCCTTGCATACATGTATACTTCTTCACGTGACTGGGAATTCCACCCATCACGTGACTCAACGCGGAAGCAGAGTGCAAAACAACATTTGGTGCACTTTGCCAGACAAACCTGATGCAGGTGGAACGTCCACCGAAACGTCGTGTCTTGACGAGAAGAGAAGCATCTGAGTAGGTCTATTTACCTTCTACGATGTAATAAGGTGTTTCTTTAAAAACCAAAAGCATTTTCATGAACATTTCGGCGGATCCTTTCAAGGTCCATACCGACAACAAAATCAAAGTTTGAAAGCATTTGAAAAACATATTGTATGCAAACCAGTAATGCATTATCGTAAGAATTGGATGATTTACATTTTTCTTGAGGAACTTCAATAAAAAGCACCCAGCAAAACAAGAGGCACATCACTTAGTTCTTTATCATTATAAATCATATTGCCACAGACGTGGGGGGTGATAAAAAGTTGCTACCGTTGCAAATAGTAGAAATTTTACTACAAAGATTCTGCAAATAAATCAATGCTCCAACGTACAGTTTGAACGACTTTTATGCCTAGGGCACAGCAAGACGCAAGGCTAGTCTACAGTTGTACTTCCAAAAACTTATGGATATCGTAAAGATCCGTGAGTGTTCAGTATGACAAATGTAGTATTTTAAGGGAGCAAGGTGGCTGCAGAGAACGTTTGGCATGCCAAACTTCCGCTATGGCCAATGTCACCAATCAGTTGTTCGTAGGTAGGCAGAGCAGAGACATTGCATCAACTGTCCTTGCATGCAAAGGATTTGCCCGCACGTTGTCTGCGCATATACAGTACTGGCGCAGTGCTTTGCCGGTACATAGACAGTAGGTCAACCATGATTTAGGAATCTCCCAGTGCATACAACCTAAGCTACATGTGCGTTGATCTCATAGCACCTCAATGAAATAATTTCAGTGTCGCAGTACTGATAACCCAAGCCAGTGCTGCATGAATGCAGAAAACCCCGGGCAGAAAACGCTGCGGACACCGCACTTCTGAACTCTTAGACGGTCGCCATGTTTAGAATGTATGACGTACATTCACATCACACAATGCCATTGATTTTAAGATTTTATTGTCGTAGATACTACGGGCACTTGCATCGTAGAGGGTAGAAGCCAACCGAGACTAGTCTAGTGAATGTCTATTCTTTTTCCCTTCATTGTTTGCCTTCTAGGATAGAAGAGGGTAATTAACAGAAGATACATACTCAACAAACTTACACAATTTGTAGATATTCTTAATCTACCCTTACACTTTCTTTCTAGCTAATAATTGGAGCTCCATAGGCAGATCCGGGGGGGAGGGTCGCAGGGGGCGCGCGCCTCCGCTATGGCTTCCACTTCTTTTCATGAAATCCCGTAAGTGCGCCCCCTCTTTTCCTTAAGTGCGCCCCCCTTTTCTGAAAACCTGGATATGCCTATGCAGCTCTGCGTTTAGTTTGAATAGTAAAAATTAACTTGCTTTTAGTCATCACAACAATTTTCCTTGTCTACTCTTGTGTCGGGCACATGTCTGCCATTCTATTTCCTAAATTTTAAGTAAAATTTTAGAAAAAAATCTATTTTAGTAAATCATATTAAAAAAAAGACTTAAATAAACAGATCTTAGGAAATGTATTATGAGATTTTTAAGGTGTCTAGTATTATAATAAATCAAGAATAAAAATGACAAATTTCGACCAATCATCTGACTACATTAAGCCATTAAGTGAACACTTTTTTACTGAAACGTTTTTTGATTCACCAGATTCACACGAATGAAGTTTTATGTTCATATATTAATGATTCATAGATGGCTATTTCATCCATAATATACGACTCATTCCAATCCACATACATTTGTACATAATGTATATGTGTCTTGGCTATATTTATAATGCATCCAGATGTTTTATATTGTGTCAAAGCCTCAGGTCAAAGCAATCCCTAAATTTCCAGTTAGTCTAACACAATGGAAACCCCAGTATCGTTTCACACCTAATATGGGTAGTACATTATGTCTAATTTCAAATGATGCCAATTTCCAATGGAGGTAATAATTGACAATACTTCTGGCTCTGTTTAATATTAAAATAAAAATGTTCATGATCTTTCTCAAGGAAAGAAACAAAGTTATTATCATTTATGCCCATTATTCTCTTAGACTTAAACGAGAATAAACTAATCATTACATACATGCTATATTCACTTGAAGCATTGTTTAATAAAACCTGCAGCTCGAGAATGAGATGTTATTTCTGAATGTATAACATAAAACTAATGTTATTTTGAATTAAGTGAATGAAATATTTTGGACAAGAATGTTTTAACTATTTGAACTGCCTTTGGATACATAATATCTTATCTCATTCACACAAATCGGACCTATTTCTGGTTATAGCTGGTAGTCCATGCTTGTTTGTTTACATTTATAGTGACAGGAGAGGAGAGAATCCTCTGTAGCTCTATCAAACAATCAGAGACCAGTTACGGATTTGGTCCAGAGTACAGGAGGACATCTTGCCCACACAGGAATAGTGGACAAGGAAAATTGTTGTGATGAGTAAAAACAAGTTAATTTTCATTTTAATTATATAGCTACCTATTGGAACCTGTCATTTTGTCTCTGGCAAGGCTTTCACTCTTGTCTCAAGAGCTTCGTCGGGCCGGATGAAAAGATCCTCTCACTGGGTCACATGACCGCCATGGATTTGGCGATCATGTGACAGCAGAGCTGTGTACACGGGGGGGCAAGTCGTAGCCAGTGTTGCGGCTCATCCGGGGTCGGCTCTCTCTGATTTTTATGGCCTCACAGATTTTCCTGCGCAGCTCCATTATCTCACGTGCTACCACTTTAAAGTCACTGGGGCTGATCTTGTGCCCTGTATCTTTGATATGGTCCCCAATTGCCATAAGAACGCGTTTTGGGTTTAAATGTTCCTTGACTCTGGTGTTCAGGGTTCTGATCGCTTGTGATCCAGATGATGATTGGAATTGAAATTTAAATATAACATATTTAAATAATATATAACATATTTAAATTTTAATTCCAATCACCATCTGGACCACAAGCGATCAGTTGTACGCACCTTGCTCCATCGTGCCGATAACCTAGTGACCACTCCTGAGGACCAGGCTAGAGAGAGAGACCATGGAAAAGACGCCCACAGAAGACGTCTCCAAAGAAGCGACAGGTAAGATTCCAGACAGTGCCAAGTGTGGCATCATTTATGAAGTCAACTGCCCTCAGTGTCAGGATACATATGTTGGGGAGACAGGCATTTAGACACAAAACGCGTTCTTATGGCAATTGGGGACCATATCAAAGATACAGGGCACAAGATCAGCCCCAGTGACTTTAAAGTCGTAGCGCGTGAGATAATAGAGCTGTGCAGGAAAATCCGTGGGGCCATTGAAATCAGAGAGCGCCGACCCCGCATGAACCACGACACCGGCTACGACTTGCCTCCCGTGTACACAGCTCTGCTGTCACATGATCGACAAATCCGTGGCGGTCATGTGACCCAGTGAGAGGATCTTTTCATCAGGCCCGACAAAGCTCTTGATACAAGAGCGAAAGTCTTGCCAAAGACAAAATGACAGGTTCCAATAGGTAGCTATATAATTGAAATGTTTATATAATTGAACCCAATAGCTTACATTCTATGAAGTTATTTTCACTATTTAAACTAAATGCAGAACTGCCATTTTTAACTATAAAGAAAGTGTAAGGTACATAGATTAAGAATATCTACAAATTGTGTAAGTTTGTTGAGTATGTATCTTCTGTTAATTACCATCTTCTATCCTAGAAAGCAAACAGTGAAGGGAAAAAGAATAGACGCTCATTAGACTAGTCTCAGTTGGCTTCTACCCTCTACGATGCATGTGCCCCCGTGGTAGATACTGCGAATTCTGCAGGTGTACTGAAATGTCCAAATATTACCATACTTACAAAGGAGACATGAAATGCGATGCAGATTCTTGTTTTCACACTTAGAGCTCATAATATTTTGCATTTTGAAAGACATGTCTGTCTGTCTACAACATCCCGGGTTTGTAAACCAGCGTGAAATTAGTATATTTTGCCAATCTCGTGAGCTGCCATATTATCACAATAATATTGTGTCTTATGATACATATAAACTATCAGTGGATGAAGAGAAGCTTCCTCGATCTGCTGGAATAGGTAACAACTTTTTTCAAAGAGTGAGCACGCGGAACGAGGAGTCCAAAGGCTAGAGCTAGAGAAGTGACGCCGCAGGCAAAATTGTTTAAATATGCACCGAAGGGCACCAACAAATGTCGAGTGCGACGTGAGCATGGAGGCAGACGGAGTCCGCACCATTCTTGGCGCGGAGAGCTCTTGCGACGAACAGCGGGGTACAGCAGAGGTGAACGGCGTTCATTTTAGGTCCTACGGAGGCAGACGGACTCTCTTGGTGCCAAATGCGGCTTTGTGTGGAGACCAGTGAACTCAAAAAGATCAAAGAAAATTTGATCAATAATTCCCCCACCCGCGGAGCTTTTACGCGGCGTGAAAAATCCACTTCTCCAGAGAAGTGGAGGGAGTCCGTGCAATTTTTCCTCGCGGCGTTGACGCGGAGGTAGCGCGGAGCCCTCAAGGAGCCCGCAAGAGTCCACTGGCCGCCGCGTTGGAGCCATGCAAAATCGTCGCCCCTATTTTTCACTGAACAGGTTAATTTCCCAATTTTTCATCTTTACGGACTCTCATTTTTTCGACTAAAGACTTACAAGGAGTGGGCTCCGCGTGTTCACTCTGACAGGGGGGTAAGCACAAAAATTGGCACTTTTCTGACAAAAGCTGAGGTTTGAACCTTGGTCTGAAGGACTCACTTTGGCAATCATTGAGCTGAAGATGCAAGTATGACAGAAATGCAATTTACCGACAATTGCAGCGGGGTTTAGTGAAAAATTTCATTTCAAATTTATTAAAGTAAAATCTTTAATGAAATTGTATGGCTCCAGCACAATGAAAACGGAATTTGACACCTTTATTAGGTAAAAATAAATATTAAGTATGATTACCGTGTGGAGGATACTCCATTGGAGGCTCGCAATCGGGAATCACTAAAATGGACATTAGAAGAAATCAATTATATTTTCGTTAGATAAGGTTAGTCGATTTTCCATTCTCACTCTCTGTATATTGCTACCTAGCATATTAATATACATGAAGAGTCTTCAAGACAGGATTTTCTGACTCATTCTTTCTCATTTCTGTTTTTGATATGATATACCCTATACGACAAGGAAACTAAATCAAACCCTAATAACACGCTTACAGTATGCTTACAGTATACCTTGATTTAGCATTTGAAGTAGGTGGTGGTTTCCTAATCAGAATGTGAAGTCAACAATATTACCGGGTAATTTCATACTTACCACCCCGCTCCTTGTCTACATCACAAAGATGTAATGTACCTTGGCAAAAAGGTTCAGTATTGCTATCAAGAATCACATGTTTCCCCGTCTTTGCATCAGGCATTTCGGCAAACTCTTTACAGCTCGTCGCTGATTTTAACATTAACTCTCTTAAAAGAGCCAATCTTGTTTCTATTTCTTCCTTAAATGCTTTAACTTCATTGTCAAACTTTTTCTGCTCCTTTTCCTGCATCATCTCTTGATAAACCATACGGCCCTCCATGGAATTAACTGTTGCGGTGAACTTATCCATTTTTTGTTCGTAAGTTTGCGAAACTTCAGAAATTTGACGGTAAAGACTCTTTAACTCATCAATCTCATCCTGAATTTCACAACCCGACATTCTGTTGGTGGAAGAGGCCTACAAAGTACAGTATATAACATAATGAAGGGCCGTCCACTTTTTGCCAGGGCCGGCTACTTATTTTAGTTGCCGGCCTTGTTGTCCCTGGGCAAATTTTGATGAGTTTCATACCCTGAGGTTATGTTAAGAACACTATAGCATTTATCAACTAGAGTATTACATTGTTGCACGCATTGAAGAACCAGCAAAGTATGGGCAACAAAGGCTAACCAAAATATTGATTGCAGTCATGGTTCATTTTTATATGAGCCAATAAACACAAGAGGACCGATGTTCTGGTCCACTTAAGTGCATATTTTTCATGGGAGTGTTGCTATCAGTGCTGCCATCTGATGTTTAACAATGATAACTTTACAACTTTATCAATGAAGCTTATAGTAAAAAAGTAGTCCCCTTTGTAGTAAAATTATGCAAATAGCGACGCATTAATTCTCAGAGATATCAGAAAATATCCAACGGTTACTCATTTATAAAGACAGTCAGTAGTGGGAGAAATATGTATATATACTGGATTAGGCAAAAGCTAAAATGCATTTCTTAAAAAGAGTCAATAAGGTAGAACAACATTCACCTGTAAAACTTGTACTGTTGCCAGGGTAACAAACACAGCACGGAGCACATTTGCAAGAGAATAAAGTGAAGACACCATGACCCTTCTGTTACCATAAGCCCTGAAACACATCATTGATATAATGATTTAGTTAATGTCCACAAAGATGTCTGTGTGGATATATGAAGCCTCTACTTCCATCAGAGAGCACAGCCGCACCAGCGGGCTCGTTGTCCACCAGGTGTTCACAACGACCGTGGCACAGGCTTCTGTGACCCTGGGGAGATCATAGTGGTTTATTGACTGACTGGTTCTTGTGTATCCTGCTCCACATTTGCACCACCAGTCCGGTGACTTCCATGAAATCTGACATCCATTTGCTTTCTATTTTTTTTCCTTTTTTCTACGATCACTGAGTCCCAATGGTTATTGTCGATTGGCAATGCTGGTTTTTATACTTATTGTTGACTTTTTGTCGAAAAGTCGAAATAGATATTGATAAATTACCTGAAATTACTCTTTCATTTTGAAATAAGAAGATAAGAAATTTTAAATTCAAATTACTCTTTCATTTTGAAATAAGAAGATAAGAAATTTTAAATTCATAATATTGTCTCCAAACACATAGAATAAGAAGCATAAAAAGCAACAATGAGACCATGTGTGGTCTAAAATCAAACAAATTACAAATGATTGACAATGGCAGCCCATCAACAATCAGCATTGGGACTCAGTGATCATGCTCTTTTCCCATATCCCTCTTATCCTTCAATCGGCAATTCTCGGATGTTTTATGTTACTCTCACAACAGACCTCGGATGTGATAGGAGTAGAAATATGTATCAAACTCCTACAAAAGTGATCAGTTCAAGCTGACTTCTCACTACTCTATTGCTTATAATGTATTAGACGTTCAAAACAACACGTAAGACGTTCAGAGAAATGCGGCGCACGTTTCTGTTTGGAGGGTTGATATTTTAATTCATCATTCTTTTTCATGTAATTTCATTGGTTATCATGATCCAGAAGTACCCGATAACTCGGCGAGGGTTATCACCCCTCTTCGAAGAGGGGTGATACTAGTGGTTATCATGCTTCTATTCAGCTGGATTACTTTTTTCAAATTCTTAAAGATAGTCACAATGCAAACAGCTTTATCTCCTCACACCACACACTGTTTGGAGAGTGATAGTCAGACACAATGTAACCATCTTGGACTTACAAAATTGTCTGCTGTGATATTTTTTAAAACAAGAGCTTTAACCGTTGCACCGATTTCGTTCAAACTTTACTCGACTATGAGGTATGAGGCGACACCAAAGTGGTTCGATTTTGGGCAATCTGCCAATTAAATTGAGCTTTCTAGAAGCGCTTTTATGACATTTTTAATGGTATTCAATGCACTTAGCCAGCAAGAAAAAAATCAATATTCCAACCAAGCACCAAAATTGATTATTGGATTTGAAACTGATATTGATTATCATCTTGTTATTCAGTACTATTGCATGACAACACAAATATCTTTTTCTGGGTATATTGATTCTGATTCATTCTGGTGTTTTCTCCTCAAATTCATAAATTTCGTGATTGTAAATTATACACTCTATCATTCCGTGCAAAAATCACCGCCAATAACCCACGCTGATTGGTCAATCTCCGTGCTCAATTTTGCGATGGAATGAACGCTAAAAATAAAAACCACGGCGCTAGTCTAACCTCCTCACAATATCAATACAGGCGCTGTCGTAGTAAGGCCATGAAGGCGTGTTCATGCTGTGCGGATTGCAACAGGTTAGACTAACTCCTCCGCGCGCTCAAAACTGCAGGAATTGACGTCTCCGCGCGTTCAAAACAAACGAAATTGACTTGAATGTTGAATGTTATGATATGATTTATTTTAAAATAAAATCATGAAAATGGATTTTAGTCATGATAGAATGGTGATTGACCACTCGATTGTCGTGTTAATCGCAAAATTGAGCATGCTGTTTTGAACGCGCGGAGACGTCAATTCCTGCAGTTTTGAGCGCGCGGAGGAGTTAGTCTAACCTGTTGCAATCCGCACAGCATGAACACGCCTTCATGGCCTTACTTCGTCAGCGGCTGTATTGATATTGTGAGGAGGTTAGACTAGCGCCGTGGTTTTTATTTTTAGCGTTCATTCCATCGCAAAATTGAGCACGGAGATTGACCAATCAGCGTGGGTTATTGGCGGTGATTTTTGCACAGAATGATAGAATGTAGGAATTATGATATGATTTATTTAAAAATAAAATCATGAAAATGGATTTTAGTCATGATAGAATGGTGATTGACCACTCGATTGTCGTGTTAATCGCAAAATTGAGCATGCTGACGTCTGATTTACCCTCACTTCGTTCGGGTAAATCAGACGTCAGCATGCTCAATTTTGCAATTAACACTCCAATCTCGTGGTCAATTCCTACATTATTTCAGTATATATCTTAATTGCCTATAAGTCAACGTTGTTCTAGCAACGCAGTGTTCTTTGAACACTTTTGACCTAGTTTGTTTTTGTGTTTACTCCGCAGCAATCAATTCTGATGATTTATAGCAGAGGGAGGCCACGTTCTGTTGGTACATGGACCTCCTGCAGAGGGACGACTCTCCTTTACACGGGGCACGCTTTTTAATGAGGATCCCGAACCTCTGAATAGCATTACTGATCAACACTGGTGACACACTTCAGTAGAATCGACATAGCATTGATGAGAAACGTACAACGTAACTCATCGGCGCCACTCAGTCTGACGTGCCCGGGCCGCGAACTCATGCTATTCTGTGCCGACGCCAAGCGGCAAGGTTAGGAAGCCTCATTAGAAGGCGTGCCACGTGTTAAGGAGTCATCCCTCTGCACGTTAAAGAACTCACCTTGTGACCTAGCTTGAAAGCTATTGCTAGTGCTAGTTAGTTGCACTATAGCTAGTGTGATCCCCCCTTCCCCAGAGGCTCAGTTAGCTACTTAGCCTGCCTCTGGAGGTCCATGTACCAGCATCACGTGGCCTCCCTCTGCTATATGCCTATAATCATCAGAATTGATGGCTGCGGAGTAACCACACAAACAAACAAACAAACAAACAAACAAACAAACAAAGGTCCATATACCACGCACCACGTGGCCTCCGTCTGCTATAACCATCAAAGTTAATGACTGCAGAGTATCCACACACAAAACAAAAGACGATGAATTCCAACCCATTATTACAAATATAATTTTACACATTTTACACAGAATATATCTACAGAGTTAGTTTAGAAAAAAATGCGTTACCCTATGAAGTATATTTACTTATAAAGGTCTGACCTACATGAGTAGATGTCTTCTCAGATATACACACACGTACACGTGGCACATTGATTCCGATAAATTGTAGGTCTGTAGTCGTTTAAAAAATTCAAGATTTTACTTCACACTACGAAAACTGTTTCAACACACACTGGAATTTCATCCACACTGCACAAACCAATTCACTTCACTTCAATGATTACTTTAATTTGAACCATTTTGAATACATTTTTCATAGAATTTCTAGGAAATTGTAATGTTAGTTACGAACTTGTAGTCCATTTCTTAAAAAATACATTTCAAGTAACTGTGACACTGTTTATTTGCAATTTAATAGACTATTGCCATTGTCAATTAGTGGTAGAAAGTAAGAACATTAAGTGTTCTTAAATAAATGAGAGGCTAAAATAAGGAATCATTTAGTGTATTATCAGAGATGAAATGTTTTAAAGCATTTCATAACATAGAATTGAAGAATGAAAACCAATCATCTTAAAGATTGCAGTTGGAATACTTTAGTATCCGCCCCCACTGATTTTGAGCTGCAGTGTGAAACTCAAATATGTAGCAGGAAGATGAGATTTATTATTATTATTATTGTTGTTGTTGTTGTGATATACTTTATTTAAATTAAAAGTACATACACAGCAAATGCCTCCATATAGATAGGTCACATTAATCTCCATATAGATAGGTTGAATTAGATTTAGTAGTTTTGATTTTTATACACTTGGCACGTTACTCCTTATAGCTTATCATTTTACAATTATCAATTATTATGCATTTTGATAAAATATTAATACCCTTAAAAAGTGGACTGCCATATTGCTTGTCACTTTCATATTTGCGTTTGGAAAAAATAACCCAGTCAAAAACAATTATTAAGGCTGATAATGTTAAGGCTGTCAATGTCTACAAACATGATTTACATGGCAGCCAAGTAGGGACCGTATACAATTATGAGAATGTTCTCAATAAGGATTCTGTAGCCTATAATAATGTTTTTAGGCATCTACTTACTTATACCTTGTGGTTGAATTGAAGCCATAGGTGGTGCTAGCTAAGCATATATCTCAGTACTATTTGTTCCATCAGGTAGATCACTTTAAAGTGTTGTACAGAAAAGCCATTGGAAACTTAATTTATTTAGATGTAGAGTCTAGGCTTTTAAATTGTAATACTTCTATTACACAGGACACAGAACAAAACATTTTTTGAGTCGCTTCAGCTCAGCTGCTGAAGCAAGCATTGTGTTTCGTTCGTTTGTAACTAACTAACTAACTAACTAACTAACTAACTAACTAACTAACTAACTCACTCACTCACTCACTAACTAACTAACTAACTAACTAACTAACTAACTAACTAACTAACTATGTATGTATGTATGTCTCCGGACAAGCTAGAGCTTTAGCCGTTGCATCGATTTCGTTCAAACTTTACACAACTATGAGGTATGAGGCGATCATGCTGATCACGTTTGTGCCTTGGACAAATAAACCTACATTTATATTTGTCAACTGTGCGGATAATAGCTAGGGCAGTTTATCATACTTACGTGGTGGCAGCGATTTATGACACACTTCTCCACACTCAAGCACAGGAAGAATAATTCAAACTGTCCGCACCATCTTCTAACAGTCAACCACATCAGATGGCACACAACATAAGAGCACCAAAAGAACGATGCCTCACCACGAACGAGACCCTCGCTAGTTTCGAAAACTGGCGACAAACAGTGATATACGCTACATCCCTTAATACCTTATTTGCACCTTTCCTCAAGAGTGGTATCACATGGACAAAGAAAACCAAAGCTGATGACAAAAAGTCTTTCCTACGAGGGTGAAAGAAAAACCAAACAAACGGCTATGCAAAGAGCCGCTGCATTGGAACTCCTTCTAGGCTACGTTGCCAATTATGCTCCAGTGATTTCACGTTCAACCATCACCAGGAGGTGTACCTCTTTACAGGCCATCTGGCAGGCTCTACGGGAGCATTATGGCTTCAACAGTATAAGTGCACACTTTCTGGATCTATGCCAAATCCAACGAGAGCCCAACGAACACCCGGATGACTTGCACCAACACTTACTTGCTTTAGTTGACGACAATTTTTTTCCATTTTGCACAATTATTATATTATACACATATACAAGTATATATAATGTATGTATATATTTCGTCAACATTTGTAATATTTTGTGGAGAAGTGCATTTGATTATCGGACAAGTGAACTTAGACCTGCACTTGTTCGACGGACAAGTAGATTCAAATTCTAACGTAGAGCCCTGCTAATCATCAACCTTTCTGCAGCTCTGTACTGAACCTGCTTAGTAGACACCCCTACTCCAGGCCCTACATCAGTTTGGTCAAATACCCTGGGTTTTAACTTCGGCAGATTCAAGTTGTTAATGGCTTGAAGGGTTATAAAATATGATGAAGCATATGAGTCATTTTATGACAATTTAAAGGAGAATGAAGCTACACAACCCAATGAGAACAATGAAGCAGAACATAATCATGCAGATGGCTCAGAAAATTTTGTTGGTGTCATTGCTGATGACGAACAAAACAATCAATGTCTGATAATGTAAATATAAATGGACATTGGATACTGCTTGTAATAAAACAATTTTAAAGAGAAGCTAAATTTGTATATATTTTCGTTTTTCCATCTTTTTTTCACAGTAAGTCACCATCTTAGCCATGAGTGCAAGAGAATGTGAGTGGGTATCAAGGTTTTGAATCTTGGTGTCCTGGTGGGGGAGGGGGGCTCAAGGTTTAAGTTTGAATATTATTGGAAGGGGGTCATAGTTGTGATTTTTATATGAAAAAAATCCATCTGCCCCCACGGACTTGCAACTGACTGGCACCTTATATCATGTGACCTATGACTCCATACGAAAAAAAGTAACTAACAACAGCAGCAGCGGCGGCGGCAGCCCGTAGGAAGGGCCATGGCCACGAGGCCATGTATTACCAATAATTTGGAACAATCTGAATTCAGAAACCGTCGCTTCTCACTGTCCTACCACATGGGAGATCACGCACCCTGCGTCAGAGGAAGTCATCCCAGTACCTGGCAGCTGGCTAATTTGTGGTTTCAACCAGATCCAGAGGTCCATTTCTCCAGAGAGCAGCCCTGCTAATAATAATGACAGGAAACGCTACTCTTCATTATCTGCTCACACCATACTCACCACATAAGGACACACTTGTTTTGTATTTGAATGGTTTATTTGAAGTTTACATAGTCTACTAGATAAAATTCGCGTGTAAAAATGAAAATGAATAAAAATAACACGATTAAATGTTACTTCTACTAGTGATATTCTGCTCAAGTTTCCTGGACATCTGTGAGAGTTCTCCCCATTAGCTATGTGATTATATAAATACACACGTATGCGCTTTACTCATTACCCATCCACCATAGTGCGTAAGTGACTGTAGTACTCATGTCTTGACATGTCGTGTTTTAATACGTAGCTTTCATCTGTGTGTGCAGCATAACAATACACATACATACAAAATGTGAGTGTGTGGGTGAGGATGGGAGATTTATAATAGTGTTGGTAAAAGTGTTTGCGTCCCTCTGGTCACCCACTGTCTGCAAGGAGAAGTGAGTGATGCACGACTACATGGACTAGAGCAAAGCTGCATCAAATCATAACTTTTCATAATCAAACAAAACCCAGATAATCCGTGGCCAATAACAGACGAATCTTGCAATAATCATGCAAATTGCCTCACCATTATTTCACTAATTGAACGAGTCTAGCATAAGGAGCATTTGATTCACATCCGCTCTGGTTGGGGTCTTATTTAGATTCCTCTTCAATAGAAAAGCATTGAAGAAGTTGGCCTGAAAATGCGAAGAAATTGAACCCTCCCAAATATAGGCGGGATACCCACGTTTCAGATGATAATTGACCAAAGGCTGGGGGTTACAGAGACAAAGGTTCGTCCGTTGCCTTTTAACAGCCCGCTTTATGATGGTATCATCGGTCTCACAACCTTGGGGTCACGAGTCCCGTCATTACCACATCCATTGTGAATTGAATAATTGCAAAACCTGAACTAGAAAATGTCAGAATATGGAGGAATTGTAAAAAGTTGAGAGAGAGAATGAATGGCCTAAATTGTGTACAAATTTGCGTACCGTTTCCTCAAAGTTTTGGGAGCCTAGAGGCCTTGCCTGACATAATCGTCGTGGGTTCACGACAATCTCTATTACACATCCTTGTGAATTGAATAATAAGCCGGAACTAGAAAAGTGTAAGTATGGAGGAATGTAAAAATTGTACATAATGATTGCAATTGTCTACATTTGAGGCCCTCAAGTTTGGCAATATCTTATGACGTAATGATGTAATAAGTATTTGTCAGCCTATCCTTGCCCTCACTTGCGCCTTTTAAAAATACTAACTTATTATTATTTTTTCCATATATTTCATAGTATCTCTCGTTTGTTTGTGATACCCAGGCATGCACATCTGAACGTACCTGTATTTGGCCATTGGTATTCGGCGTCACCGTTGAGGCTACCACGCTGTCAACGCAAGAAGAGTGAAAATATTGTAATCTGTAGTACCCATTACCTTTATTTGACTTATAAGCGTTATAAATCTGGCAAATGCATTGTAAAACAAATAAAAGCCACAGATGATTTCAACGTCACAAAAACGCATACGACAAAAGCGCGAAAGTTTAGGCTTTCGCCGCTTGCTGGCGCTGCTGTCAATAAAAAGCGCGAAAGTTCTCGTTTCTGCCGCTAGTAGGCGCTGCATATTCCAAACAAAAGCACATGGATCTGTCAAGATTATCGGAGGGAGAGTTGAGAAGGTATCTACGTTCTTGTAAAGTTTTTTTTTTCTGTGATATATCACAAAGCTCTCGTTGAAAGCTAACGAGACTCTAGAGGTATGTTATTCAATGCTAATGCGACAGACTCGTGCGTTTCTTAGGTTTCACAATGGATAGGCCTACTAGCGTTTATAATACGGCAGGGGTCGGGTGCATAAAGATTTGCGTAAAATAGCGTTTTTAGCGTGATCGCTAAGCTTTGCGTGATCCCGCAATTAGCGATAGCGAGGTGTGCATAAAACCATTCGCTGAAGTAGTATCTTACTTGTGTTTAGATAGAACTACTAAGTATCTATAGCACAAAGCCACGTGCTTGATGTTTATAGCAAAATGCCCTTACCCGCTTGCACAAAGAAGCCATCCTTGTATCTCCCTTCTTTCAAACTGTTGTCTCAAGTAGCAATGCATCCAAATGAAGGAATCATTTGCTGAACTAGGATATTTTGACACAACATACATGAATTGAAGCAGTGCATCACACACCCCCAGCACATTTATGTTATGGCTACCCTTTCTGCTTGCATACAAGTGTTCATTCGTAACAGGTACTTTAATTGTAATTTAAGTTCCATCAACAGCACCTATGACATTCGGGAATTGTGAAATGTGGTAAAAATCTTGCTTTACTGCTTGAATATTCTCTCTTCTTCTTGGAAATTGAATGTATCTATGTCTCAGGTTACAAATTTTAGCACTTACTCTATTTACTATACGGCAGACCGAGGATGGTGTACACCTATACTGTCACCTAACACATTCTGATAGCTGACACATGCATATTAACGCAAGACACAGAATATTTGCAGAATTCCCGGAATTGCATGATTTCTGTTTGTTGATGGTTCTAACTCATCCCCAATTTGGTCATACAAGTTCATTATAAGCTGTCGTGATAAGCGATATCTTTTGATTATCTCTTCATCGTCATATGCATCTAAAGGATTCAATCTATCCCTGAAGGCACAATGTTTTCCAACACGTAGCCTTTGTTGGTGTATATTTTGTACATTTTGAATGTGCAAATAAAGTGCCATTGTCATGAACTACTGGGTATTTAAGTTTGGGATCCTAAAATAAAAGTACTGAATTCGCACAAAGCTACCTATAGTTTGCGAGAGAATTTCAAAATGCGTTTACGCAAAGTTTAGCGATGATTTTTTACGCACATTTTTTTATGCACGTCATTTTGGCGATAGCGATGCGTAAAACAGTGCGTTTACTTTCTTCTCGCAAAGGCCTACCAAACCGTCTGCTAAGCTTACTCGGATGTTTTCGTTACTTCTTAATGCAATTATTATTTTTTCAATTGCCACACATGTATCAAATCCTCAGATCAAAACAACCTTGTTTGCATTTAACGTAACTTCGATGCACCAATAGATAAAGTCAAAATGCAGTGCTAGGAAAACCCATTCCATGGAGGTTTTCGAATGTATTAATTATTAATATGCTAACCTCTGTCATTAAAGACTGGTATAAACGTTTATATTCATCACCTTATGCATTATAGAGATTAACCATGTTCGCGATACTCATAGGTGAATTTCAATACTATTTGGATTATGTCCATTTATTGTATTAGTTTAGATCTAATTATTTTTTTAAACCAATTGAATTAAGAACATATAATGCATTTGTACACTGCCAAATATAAACCTCATTATTTTGAAACCTATAGCTTTAAAACGTATTTCAATTTATTAGTGTTCAAATTACTGAATACACCGCATGACATCATTTTAAAACTGGTAATTGTAATATGTGCAATGTTACCCATGCACAGCCCCAAACTAATACATTATTCATTACCCATGTGCTCTATTCATAGAATGTGTTTGGTAGGCCTGTTTTATGCACCCGACCCCAGGTCACATATGCACGGTGCTGGGTTACACGCACGTGGATATTGAAGCAAATGTGTGTTTGTTCAAGACTGAAAGTTAGTCTCTACACCAAGTGGGTGTGACGGTACTCGAACTCAAACTCTGTGGCTGTGATATTAGAACGATACTATTATCCCAAGCAGTATGTATGTTGGACTGACCATCGATGTGCGCATCAAATCGCGCAGGATACATGCAGGAAATAACGTCAGCTCGAGTCCGATTACAGAACGAGGCCTTCCCCCGGCCCCTTCCTCAACCAGCACCTCCCTGTAAATAGCCCCATCGCACCCTGCCGTCCCCCAGACCACGTGATCCACACACAATCACCACCAGTAAATGTGCGCTGCTTTTAATCTATAGCAGGGGTGAGGTGCATAAAGCATTTGCGGTTAGCAAAGTAGTAGTACTTGCTCGCAAACACAGTATAACGCAAATAACAAGCAAAATCCAAGTGCATAAACATTCCGTACGCAAAACTCGACCTGGTGCGTACGCGAGAAATCGTAGCGAAAATTATTGCCTACATACATTTGTGCGATTTCAGTACTTTCATTTAGAATACTTTTATTTAGTATCATCGTATTATATGAGCTGTTTGTAAGTAATGTTAGACTATTGCGCTGTTTTTACTGCTCAATCAACGTTAGAATTAGGGGCAACAAATACATAAACGTATACTTAGTGATCGGACATTAGATTCGTTTGAAAAAAAATAGCTCACAAGAATTTATTATGTAATAATGTAATTATGTTATGAAAATGAATTCATTTAGCTCTTGTCTTTTAATGAGCGCCAAGTAAGCCTAATCTGTTTGATGTGTACTCCAACTAGACACGAGCATGTACTAACGGCATGAACGGGTAGATACTAATAATTAGCATATTTGTGTAAAACAATTGATTGTGTAGATCTACATGTACGTGTTTGAGAAAAAATAGCCTTTTAAATGGCACCATTTCAACGGTGTTGTAAATTCCGATTTTGTTCGGGGGTGGGGGGCGGGGCGGGGGGGGGGGGCTAGCCACTGCAAAAGTTATATATGCACCACACCCCAGGGGTGTGGTTCTTGAAACTTTTGCGAACTCGCACATTTTGCGTGCACATGCACCGGGCTTTGCTTGACTCGCTAACTTTGCGTTTGCGAGCGTTGTGCGGGGTGCATAAACGTGATCGCAAACGCAAACTTTGCTAGAGATGTATGCGTTACTTATGCAAGATGTAGAACATGTAATGCAGGATATTCTTGCAATGGCTGCAGCCTCTACCACACCTTCAGACAATTCGCATTTACAGTATTGGGATATACAAGTTCAACAATAGTTTCTAAACAAGGATAATAATCAGTTCATATACACTAAGCTTTCGACAGCATCGACGTCAACCACTGTGATCAAGATGGCGGATGCTGTCGAAAGCTTAGTGTATGAACTGATTATTATCCTTGTTTATAAACTATTGTTAAACTTGTATATTTCATATCCAGGATAAATGACTTTCCATCAAAGGTATTGGGATGCGGGGCTTTAGCCCAGTGACGTCGCACCTTAGGAGTAGTCGGACAAAATGAGCGCCGTAGCGTGAAACGGCATACCGACCTCAGCAAAAAATTTGAAATGGTGCAAATGAGATCAATTTTTTCAAACAATTCGATGTAACTGGAATACGATTGATACGATTCTACGTTGCATTCATAACAAGGATTACACGTTAGGGCGTACATTCTAACACAACAAATTGTTTTACGTCAATATGCACTCTCTACGAGAGGTCAAGTTTTTTATTTATTTTTTCATTTTTTTTTGTGAATTATATGTTGTATCATTGTATTAGATAAATTATTTTGATGGTAAATGGTATGATATAATGAATATCTAATTTTTATATATACTTTTTGTGAATCGTGCTTCTTCAAAGTGACTTCCGTCGGAAGCAATGGTACTAGTACAGAAGAACCACTTTTTCAAGACATACAGAAGAACCACTATTTTATAAAATATAAGCCTCTCGTAGAGAGTGATCAATATGCTAATTATCATATTTCTCCCATTTCGTGTTTCGGTAAGGTAAGGCCGTCCGGTCAGTATCAGCCCATTAGAACACACTTGCGTCTAGTTTCTTCTGTGTATCCTTCTCAACACAGATTACTGGCCGCTAATTAACTGGCACTTACGTTTTTACGTAATAAATTATTGAAGCTATTTTTTCAAACATATCTAAAGTCCGATCACTAAGTGCACATTTATGTAAGTCAACGGTGAAGTCAAAAATTGCCTTATTATACTGACACAGTAGATCTACGGTAATTAAAACTATTTACAAACATGACATACTCCTGCACGTTACAATTTATATTCTCGTTTTCCGACTTCACGGCTTCATAAGAACAAGTTACGGTGAGACATACTAAACTGTGGTCAGGGGTTTTACTACGGCTAGACAGAAGTTTGATGAGGTACGATTATAGAGTATGTATATATTTCCGCAAAGGAAAACAAATCAAGTGGACTTATTTCTGGTGTTGAGGAGGATACACAAAAGAAAAGCGACCTATTCATTGAGAGCTGTAGTGTGTGTTCGATTATTCATCCACCAGGGAGCAGAAGACAATAATTATCATGAGAAGAACTGCTGCCCGCTCAACTCATTAACAAATACAAAATCCTATTACAGATGCATAATCCTTACCCAAATTTCGATTCGGAAAGTACACATGTCATACGATTTATACGATAGATCATGCTTGAAAATGACCTTTCAATATTTAAAGTCGTGTTAGTCGAGAATTACCCGGAACTCACAATGGCCATATTGATGGTAGCGTCCCAGAGCTCACCCAAGGTAATCTTTACATATACAGTCCGGGAGATGGTGGCGCAATAATTTCAACCGACGACATGTAAACAACATATAGTTCTGAAGAAATCTGTCTATATTTCTTATTTACAGGATATTTCTAATTTCCAAAGTGTAATGGAGTTATTGTCAACACACTAAGGAATAAGTTAATACCCACAAACCAAATATTACTATCTTGTGCTCAACTTTATCACTTGCACATCTAAAAGTTAAGTAAAAGTAATGAATAAGTAATCATGGTCTGAAACGTAAGAAAAGACCGGGATAATATGAACTCCAAAATAATAAATATATGATAGATTTGTAGATTGTTATTATAGTCTCACATTGTCATGAATTGCATGATTATTGCAGAGTATAAATGTGTGTTGTTTGATTTAGTACTGTGGCTAATATTTATATTGTATGTACCGGCTTATTTTGTGGGTTGATTCATGTTTTTTGGGCATAGGAAAAAGAAACTTTGATGTAGAAACATTAAATAACGTGAAAATAAACGAGTTGAAAAGTTACTAGTGAATATATGCGGACATATCACTACAGAGCAGAGCAGAAATAAATATGGCCTCAGATATCAGAAGAAAATTAAGACCGATACACAAACGATATCATGATAAAGAGGAACGGATTCAAAAATTTCTGGACGGTCTTGTGGAGGTAAGAAGTGAGGTAATTGTTAAACTCCGGTCATATCAAGACTTTTTAAAAGATGCAGAGAAAAGATGGGACCAGCACATAACTGTGAGCTGAAGGCTTGCATTTATTGTACAAGTAGTAATCACCGTCGAAGTTTGTGTGTCGAACAATTTGGTGAAAGTGAAACAGGAGAAACTATTCACCTTATGGTTCCAGAATCATAGTCTTAACATCAGGTGATAGTTTTGTTACAAACGTTACAAACGGCCAGAGTAAATGTTAACAACAAATCAAAAGGACAAGTAAGCGTTAGACTGTTGTTAGATTCGGGTAGTCAAAGAAGTTTTATTTCTGAGAAATTAGTCAATTTACTGCAGTTACAGGTTAAGAACCAGAAAACATTATCAATACTAACATTTGGATCTGACCATCCAAATAAAGTGAGAAACAATACGGTTGAAACTGATCTGGAGCTGAAGAATGGACAATGTTTTACTTGTAAATGCCATGTCGTACTGCAAATTACTGGAAGAATAAAACGTCCATTTGGTGAAGTTTTGAATAGAACTAGTTTAGAAAGGTCTTGGCCAGAGATTAGGAAGAATTTAGCCGATAGCCTTCCAGAGAAAAACGATGAAAGTGAAGTAGATATTCTGATAGGCGGTGACTATTACTTTGACTTTGTAACAGGGGAGAAAGTGTGTATTGATTCCGGGATATACTTTGTCAATACTTTTTTTGGTTGGGTTATTGCACGACGAATGAAAGATGAGTTAAGAGAAACCACAGATGGGCATACAGAAGAAATTGATAGAACTTTATAAATATCAAGCTGACCAACTTCAATCAAACGTTTTTGAAATGCAGAATAATCTTTTAAAGAACAAGAGTGAAGCAAATGCTGATAGGCAAACATTGCATGCAGTTCTTAAGAATTTACAAGAACAAGTGGATGTTTTGAAATCAGAAAAGGAAGATTATGTTGCTAAAATTAAACGACTTGCTAATGAAAGTGACAAACTAAATAAGGAACTTCTGGAATTACAATCTGACTTTAAAAGTGCTAAAGAAAGATACAATAGGCCTAATGAAATCATCAATATCCAAAAAGTACAAGAACAACAAAGTGAAAAATATCTAGAAGAAATCAAAGCATCCAAATTAAAAATAGTAAATTTAGAAAATATGTTTAATTCCAAAGAAAAGAAATGGGCAGATCTGGCATCAATCATTGGCAAAAGTATGGCAAAAAGCAAGTTGGAAATCGCAAAGGATGGCTATTGGGAGAAGTGGAAAACATTAAAAGAGGAAGCTGAAGAACCGAAGATGAGAGATTCAGAACATGTTGTAAAAACTGAAATTGGGAAATAGGACGAGAAGATAGGAAAAGGGTTTCCATTCCGATGAGCGGCTCAGGAGGCTCTCAAGTAAAAGGTTGGAATGTCATGAACTGGGTGTTTGTTCTTGTTTAAGGTGTCATGGATTGCATCATTATTGCAGAGTATAAATGTGTGTTGTTTGATTAAGTAGTGTGGCTAATATTCATATTGTATGTACCGACTTATTTTGTGGGTTGATTCATGTTTTGGGGCATAAGAAAAAGAAACTTTGATGTAGAAACATTAAAAAAAAGTGAAAAAAGAACGAGTTATACACAAAACCGTGTGAGTTGTTGAACATGATTTTGTTATCAGGCGAGTTCTTGTAGCGAATCACGAGTCCGAAAGACGAGTCATGATTCGCCACAAGAACGAGTCGTGTGCGCGTGTAATAGCTGAAATGATATAGTGACACAATCACACTGGCATGCTTATATACAATGGCAAAATTGACATGTGATTGAAACTGTAGCATTTACCCGAGACAGGTTGTAGTGGTGCGGATACGTGTATTACTTGGACATGTACGTGTCTCCTTGCACATTAATGGATCGCTACACATTAGCGTTTGTTGAAGTAGCATTATACTTGCCACACCGGCACGTGTACAAGTTAACTTATTCACGCAGTTCTCATTTACTCAGATGTCAAATAAAAGGCAAATATCCTTGCATTTGGTGAATGTGTACAAAAGCCACACATGTACCCCCATTTGACTAATAAGTAGCTTTCGGGTAATACATTGGACGTGTTTCAATAGAAGGAAATAGCTTTGATAGATTGAAAGTAGATGAAAGAAACTCGTTCATTTAGTTGTTTCCATTGAAGTAAATTGAGTTTCCCACTCTCCTTGATGAAAAAATCATGACATTAGAAAGTATTTTTTCTGGTCCGAAGAGTAAGTGGATGCATGATTCACAGCAAGAATGCATGTGTATCTTCCATCTAAAAGGCCTTAAGGAGAAACGTTCTTTTTACTGTCAATGACAGCTATGTGGAACAGTCCCCGGGGGAACAGTCAATATTATGCTTACTACACCAAAGGACACTGATTGGAACTAGGTTTAACCTGTTGTTTAACCTCTCTAACTATGGACCTGGTTCAGGATAGCAAAGTGACGGGGATTGTCCAAATCAATGCTTCAAGCACTTGTGCGAAGTCCCCTCGATTGGGGCGCTCACAAATCCCGGTTGTAGGACAACAGGTACGGGTTGCCGGAGTGTGTGTCTGTACATGGTACGCCAGTAACAAAGTGAGAAGTGTGCTCGACTTTACTTTATACACTACATACTGTTGAATGTGGATGCATATTGTAGTTATTAGGTACTAGTTATTTAAAACAAAAATAGGTCCTTTTAGAAAACTAGACCATTGCAAACACATTTAAGCACACGTAGCGTGTACTGTATGTGAGAGTGGTCACGGTATTGCTCCCACTTTTCTGCAAAATGTCATTTAAAAAAATAGTTTATATCTTCATAATTTTCTAGGAGATGCTGTTTTACAACTGTTATGAAACAAACACCTCAAAACCACCCTCCAAAGCTTACTTTCTGGTTTTGTAAATTGTGGTGGTAATGGGACATGAATGGGGGTTACAGGACATTTGAAATATCTCTGCTATTTTAAATGTCCGGTTTTAAAAAAGAATTTTAAAAATGATTACATGTCTTCTTCCAGGTTCAATACTTTTCAAAAAACGATTAGCGTTAAAAAATAATGGCATTTCAGAAAACGTAAAAGTGGGAATAACCAAATGTCCAGTTGGTGGGAGTAACACATGTCCACCAGATGGTGGGGGTAACTGGGCATTTTATTTTTGTTAAATTGGTCATATGATGTATATGGCTTATGTAGGAGGATTGATTTAGAAGCATTTTTCGCGGTGCCACTGCTATACAACTCACACCTAATATCCTATCCGCACTTGAAAGCTTTACTTCTGTTTGTGTACATTGTGGTGGTAACTGGACATGTTGGGTGTAACTGAGTGTTACTCCCACAGGTTGTATTCAGGTCAACTCACACAATGATTATCAGAGGGGGAAATCCTTAGAATATGTTGCCACCCAGAACACATCATGAATTAGTTTTAAAAAATATGAAATTATATTCTAAGTTATTGATATAGAACCAAGTGTTGGCGCAACGTAATGCCTATATGTCCACACAATACCAAAATAACATGATTGCCATAGGTGTCACAATTGCAATGTAAACTCGGAAATTTTACGTGATTTACTTACCTAATATGTCTGTTACACGGAGCAAGCGTTAATTCTAAGGCATGTGAAGTAGTTTTAAAGTTATGGTACAATAAGTGGGTGTAACCACTTTTCTGGACAATGTGGAACAACGCCGTGACGATTGTCATATAGCATGAACAGATTCTCACCATATTCAAGAAAATAATGACAGTTTTCTGATCAAAATCCTCAATAGATTAAGAACCTATATGCGGCTTATAGTGGCCAACGAAAACTTCCCACGCCTTTATATTATCATTAGCCCTTGACCTACTTTCAAAATCCTACATCTGACCCGAGAGCTAGCTACTACATGGACTCTTATAGTATTGCCTAAATAAACTCTTCTTTCAAAAATGTGGCGCCCACTCCATCACCTTCCAACGAGTTGCTACAACAGATCCCGCATCACACTTTATATTTGCTTCATATGTCACAGAATTTCTATTCCAAAAAGATTTTCTTATATGCATTAAATCTGGATTTCCTCATATTGCTCCGTTATTTCGTTACAAAGTTCATATCCTTATATAGCTAACGGGACATAAAAAGACATCTTTGGAAATGATTTGTTGAGTGGTTGTGGGGTTTAGTTTTGTTCTTCACATATTTTTGTGTCATATATATATTTATTATATATATATATATATATATATATATATATATATATATATATATATATATATATATATATATATATATATATATTGAGTATGAGTATATATATATATATATATATATATATATATATATATATATATATATATATATATATATATATATATATATATAACTATATATTGAGTATATATATATATATATATATATATATATATATATATATATATATATATATATATATATATATATATATATATATATATATATATATAGGTGGTCGGAAATTCATATCTTTAAATTGGTGGTGAGGGGTCATATGTTTGATTTGCGAACCCGTGGGGGGGGCGGGGGTTTATATGTATACGTTAGATTTGAGAACCCGTGGGGGGGGGTGTCGTAAGTCAGATTTGATAACCCAGGGGGTGTTCAGATGTTCATAACGCTGCCTTCTAAAAAGCTTCTGACCCCCACACCTTAGATAATGACTCAGCCTTACACCACGGTTTACCAACCATCACTTCAGCCAATGTCAGTCCACCTCATATTTAGCTAGACAAACAAGTATTGCAAGAATTGAACAAAATAAGTAACAAGGTAAATGATTTGCAAACAACATTTATTCCCTTCGCACCATACATATCAGTTAACAGCTACTACAAATGGGTAACTGATATAATGAAAAGTGAAATCAAACACTCATTACATTCCACCTTTACCGCATACTTTATAATGAAACGTGAACTTCAACCCTACAAGTGCAATTTGAGAGCAAAGCAGCAATATTTTCAACTATTATCATAAAAATGAATGAAAAATGTCTTCGGTTTTGACATTTTGATGACAAACAAAAGCAGCTCAAATAACAATGAATGATGATAAGGACTTCAAACAGGTTTTACAAATTAGCCAGACATTATTTCAAACCTATCAGTACATAAATAGCTTAAAATGTCACTTCTTGTTCCTTGCAGAGTAAATATAGCTACCTCTACACCGAAATCGTTATTTTCATGAACTCTGTTATTGTAATGGGGTATTGAAAAAAAGCGATCAATTACTTCCATTTTGTCATATTGTCAGGTAACCACAAACTTTACGGATGCGATTTGAGTGCTTCAAATATATCACAGCTGCAATATTTTCAACAATTATTATAGAAATGAATAAAAAATAGCTTCGGTCTTGACATTTTGATGAACATAATTTTTCTCAACGAATAATGAATGACATATGGACTTGAAACAGGTTTTATAAATTAGCCAGGCATTATTTCAGACTTACCGGTATACATACATAACTATCTTAAAATATCACTTCCTGTTTCTTACAGTTGTCACTTGAATCTTACTTTTTTATGTGGCCTCAAATCATAGCATTTACAAAGGTTCAACTTGTCTCCCTCGCAGCTTGTTCCACATCTCACGTGTCTTTTCTCTCAACTCCGGGTGGGTGTAGAAATAAATTACAGGATTTAGTGCTGATGACATAGCCGTCATTGACAGTGTTGTTAACCTGACTGAAATACTGATGGCAACGGAGCGTCTGCTTTCAATATCCTTCCAGGTGTACCCGTTTCCCAAAATGGCGGCTTTCAAAATGGCCCCCGGGAAAATGGTAATCCATGCAGCACCACTTATTAACAGAATTAGTTTTATCGAGGCCTTTATATTCGTTATCAGATTATCATTATTATCGGTGTCAGGATTTTCACCAGACGGTTGCACTGATCGCTTTTTATGAAGGAACCGAAGGAGAAAGATCACTATGATCAATGTCCCAAATAGAGGAGGCATAATATATAGAACTATACCTTGAACACTCATAAATAAACTGTAGGCTTTGTACTGTGAAGCAAGTACCGTGACGGAAACTTCCCGTGCGTAAATCATCTCAGAAGTTGTGGTTGATGTATACATGAGAATGTGCAAAATTATGATAATGATGCACAATTTTCTGTTGGTGAAAATCTTATCATAGTGAAAGGGATAAACAAAGAAAATGAGTCTTTCAAACGCTATCAACGCTAGCATGTAATTTAGAATGCCGACAATAGAGATGGCTATCACACTTAGTATCCTAATGGGTAAGGCGAGCACTGGCTTAAATAGGACTATCAGTGAACAAGGTGTCCCAACGATGTTGAACAAGATGTCATTGGCAGCGTTGGTGCAGAGTAGGTAGTTGTGTGCGGTGTGCAGTGGTTCGTACTTAAAAATCGTCAATAGGATGCTACCATTACCTGAAAGCACAAAATAATAAGTTAAAAATAGCAATTTGTTGGATTTTGGATACCATTGATCGTCTCATTGCTGCCTATAATATCTTTTTCTGTTGTCAGAGGCTTAATTTGGAATTTGAAATAAACTTTGAAGAAGAATCTACATGTAATTTATTTTGTTCCAATGATTCAAAACGTAAGTGGCATCTTCAGTGAAAAACATTAAAAAATAATCAAGAAATATCGTAAGCTAGTAACTATAGAGCATTCCCTAACATATAAGTTGACACAAGCTGACATTTTTGTACGTGTTCATGAATATATAGGACGTCGTCTTTTCGAGTGGTGCCTTAGGGCTATTTTCCATACTTGGAATGTAGCAGCAGCGGCAGAGGCAAGCTAGCGGCTGCCGCTACTGCGGTTTATATTCCATGCATTCATTTTAACACCTAGCCAAACACTATAATTATGCGGAAAATATACAGGAAAATCGTAGAACCACACTCTAATGGATTGTACCTTATTTAAAACAATGCAAAGTGATTCAGGTGGTGCCGCCTCAGCCTAGCGACAGGCAGACGGCTTACCCCTCCATTACATACATGCCGTGCTGTGGGGCGTACCGCACGGCGTGGCGCGGGATATTGAAAAAAGTAAAAAAAAAGTGCAGAGGACTGTAAAAAAGGCATGCCGCGGGCGTTATTTCTTTATGCCACGTCCGGATTAAAACCAACCCCGCCCCCCAGGATTTGCTACTCCTGCTGCACAAAATTGCACCGTCAGCGGCACGAAAAAATGGCCCGGTGACGTCGACGGTGTCCCACAGCATGAAATATTCACGTTATACGCCGCAGACGGTACGCAGCCGCAGATCCGTTTTGCGAAGCATGTCTGCGGTGTCATGCTTTACCATTTGTCATGCCATTGGCGGCTTCAACCATACCGTCTGCGTCCCAATTTAACATGGGGAAACAGTGTCATTGCGCCGACGGTTTATAATGGTGCCGGTGCGGTGTGAAATGGTATAAAATGACGCCGTCGACGGCACCGTTTTGCCCCAACTGTGTTGCGCACTGCACGAAATCACCCAAATTTCCTGCCGATTTTGCGCACGGCACCACAACGACATATAAAATGCCAGCGATGGCTTCATTCTGAGATGGGATTTGTGTGGAAGTGCGATTTCTGTTATCTTGGGCTGTTAATCACTGTGACTCGTGCCAAACCTGTCTCTCTCTGGACAAAGCAAGCACCATGTAAAGTGCAATGATGTTTCTGTAACAATTTCAGGTATTTTATATTATACTATTGACATTCAGAACATTTGGACACAAATTTCAGACATCAGACATCTCTACTTAAGTTAAAACCATAGGCAATTGCCCAAGGAAAGACAAGAATTGACAAAAGGTTTTGACCCTCATGAAAAAAATGAGTAAAATAACTCTTTGTAGACTCCATTGTTTAGAGTGTCATAACACAGGCATATCATGAAGCTATATCTCTATCAATAACTATCATTGTAACTCCTTTTATAATAGACAGTCTTGAAGCGACATAAATTCCTGTGTCTAATATCTTGAAAATTTCAAATGCACCACATTTAACCACAATATATCATAAAGATCAAACAAGATTTATGTAAAAGCTTCACATTCTACAGATTTGTTGCCAATATTTTGCTCATACACATGCCAGCTTGTCTTGAAGTCATTCAGTCAACAACACGTACCACACAGCAGTGAACACACCTCGGCAAGATCATAGAGAATTTCTATCAATACCGAGCAATAATTCCCGTGCCGGACGGCATGGGCTTCGACGGCACCTGCGACTTCTCCGGTGAAGTGGCAGGAAAAAGTGGCGCAGCGTGGTGCGGCGTGGACGGGGTGTTAGATAAGTGTCAATAAACATTTTACAATCTTATAGTGTGCTGTAGTTTTCATTTGCTGTAGATGGCTGAAATATTTGCATGTCGATTCATTGGAACATAAATGTTTTAGTGAGTTCGTAATGTAGCGGATTGATCAAAGAATAAACGCAAACCACATAACAGAGCTTTATATCGAAGAAGCAATTTTGAAAGGTAATATGGGCGAGCTTACAATATAATTCATTAATTTTCTACACGCTCCCTAGATCTTTTTAGCAAGCATATTTCTACCACGATAGACATAACTCACTGAATAGGTGTTATAACCCTGACCCTGGTGGAACTCGAACTCACGGCCCCAAGGTTGTGAAGCAAGAATGATACCACCATTCCAAGCAGCGAGCTTTTAACAGCGGTAACCTGTGAGTTCAAGTCCAGTCAGATTTTTTTTTCAATGTTTACAATGCATATCAATTTCACACACTGTTGAATCAAAACATTTTGTAGTGGCCATCTTGTTCTTTTACCGAACATATTATAATCTCAGATCGGACAAACGCAGAGTGAAATCATGTACTGTAAAACTAGAAATGTTTGCACACAACTTAATTTGCGTATTTCGTGGGTATGTGCAAAAACACAAACTTAAATAGTCAGCAAACATTAATCAATGTAATAGCCTATGTAAAGTAGGTCCAGGATGGACCAAAATCGCAAAATTGGATACCGGTAGTCAAAAAATAAGTTATAGATGAAATTTGCAAAGTTTAATAGCCACGGAATATGCTAGTTTTACAATATATTAAATAAATAGAATAACAATAAAACAAACAGTACATGTGTATGGATTTACATCAATCTCCGTCGCCACTGGACGAAATACTACTGTTTTCGCTGCCCAGGCTGGTGACCGCACTACTATTATCTGAAAGCCTGCCTATTGTTGTAATTTCTCTTCCTTCATGGTCAACACCGAGTTCCAAACCACCCTCTATCACGTCAACAGTCCCATTGAGGCGAGTAGCTTCTCCCACCCATGCTCCTCTCTGCTTTTTGATGACAACAGCAACAGCTATGATGACCACTATTCCAACGATTGCACCACCACTCAGACTGCCATAAAGGAAATCATAATGGATATCAGAATCTTTCAATGATACGGGTCTTGCTGCTGACTTTTGATGCAGAGTTTTCTTCTGCTCATTATCGGCAGCGACGGAGTCAGGCTTGGAAGTGTCCTTCTTCGTTAGTAACTTCTCCTGTGTGGTCTTTCGAGCACCAGCTGTTGGTTTGCTTGATCTGAATAGCGCTTCGCAGGTCTTTTTAATGAAAACCGGTGATTTAGTTGACGGCCCCTCGAACTGTACTTCATATTCCGTATTCGGCTGCAAACCAGTAATTATGACCGACAATAAATTCACGTCATTCGGGTAGGGTAGAGCGTCCTGCTTAACCACCTGCCACTCGGAGGAGGATGATTGCCCCTGTAGCATCTTGTACAGGACTTTATAAGGACCGTGTGCTGTTGCAGAGTTGGGAGTCCAATTGACCAGGACACTGGTGTCGGTCACTGTGAGATCTGTGGTCTTTGAGGCTGCACGGAGAATTGGCATCAGATCGACCCGCTGTCTGAATATGATGGCAACCTCTGTTTGGCCAAGAGAGTTGGCCAAAATGCATTTATACGATCCAAACTTGTCGGCCAGTGCGGGGGTGATCACAAGTTGTGACAAGTATCGGTGGGATCCGATCGCCTTGACGTGTGACTCGTACTGGACACCTGTCGGCTGCAGCCAGTAATGGCTCGACACAGAGGGATACGACCTGAACTCCACAGTGAACGTCGCCTCCTCCGCAATCTGTGCGTATACCAATCGCTGCACGTGCAAGACTCTCGGAAGGTATTTGACGTTTACCACAAGCTTTTCGCTGCTAGAACGTCCAATGTCATTGGTGGCATGGCACGTGTATTCACCAGAGTCCGTGTATTTTACTCCATGTATAACCAAGTGTTGTTCCCCGTCTACAGTGTGGGCTGCCTCATTGTCCTGTAGTACCAAGGTCCAGTTGTAGTAGTACTCCTCGGGCCAGCCTCCCACAGCTGTACAGCTCAACTTGAGATCGTCCCCTTCCTTGATGTCGTCACTATTTCCTGTTATTTCTACCACTGTTGCTTTGCTGGGATTTCTTTTCTCACAATAATAGCCGTAGTAGTCTGGGGCACAATCACACGAGAACTCTTCAAGATATTCATAATTGCATAGGTTGAAATTTGTTTCCGAGTCACAATCACTGGGTGGACCCATGTAATTGCCCGGTACACAATAACAAGACTTCCTCCCGATTTTGGTCTTACAGGTAGCACCATTCTGACAATTTCTACACCAACTGGTAACATTCACTCTCCAATTGACACGATGAATATTAACTACTGTGAAAGCTAGATAGGCTTCCACACCCACTTGCCTGATGGCCACAAATCTGTCAGGAGTGGAACGTGGGCCTCTGCAATTATATATCTTCTGATCCTTTGTCTCCATGTGGAGGGGACAGATGTATCCACCATCAAATGAGGGGTGTGCTGGATCAAATGTTTTCAAAGCTGATGTCTCGACATTGGCAAACTCCGTAAGCGTTACTCCACATTTATTGAAATAAAAACGCACGCAAACAACCACATACTCAATCTTGAGGTCCACAACAAACCATGGCTCCAATTCTGTCTTTGTACGGGAGCAGGGGGGTAGACTGGGGTTCCAATGATTACTTATGAGAGCATAATTTGCGGTGGAATTAACATCATAAGTACTTGATTGCAATGCTGAGCTATCCTTCCATACAGCCGAATCTTCACACTGTCTTACACGGTCGTATATAGCATTTGGCTTCCAAATGCCCTCCTCACTGCAAGTTGCAATATATGAGACATAACTATCAGTTTGACAATCAGGATAACGAGCGCACGCCGGCGACACGCCTTCACTATTGCATACATATAATGCTTCATCTCCTTGAAACACTCCAGTATACTTCACTGGCATGGTCGCATAATTGGTCAAATTGCGTGGTGCGCCACAATTTCTTTTGACGTTTACCACAAGCTTTTCACTGCTAGAACGTCCAGCGTCATTGGTGGCATGGCACGTGTATTCACCAGAGTCCGTGTATTTTACTCCATGTATAACCAAGTGTTGTTCCCCGTCTACAGTGTGGGCTGCCTCATTGTCCTGTAGTACCAAGGTCCAGTTGTAGTAGTACTCCTCGGGCCAGCCTCCCACAGCTGTACAGCTCAACTTGAGATCGTCCCCTTCCTTGATGTCGTCACTATTTCCTGTTATTTCTACCACTGTTGCTTTGCTGGGATTTCTTTTCTCACAATAATAGCCGTAGTAGTCTGGGGCACAATCACACGAGAACTCTTCAAGATATTCATAATTGCATAGGTTGAAATTTGTTTCCGAGTCACAATCACTGGGTGGACCCATGTAATTGCCCGGTACACAATAACAAGACTTCCTCCCGATTTTGGTCTTACAGGTAGCACCATTCTGACAATTTCTACACCAACTGGTAACATTCACTCTCCAATTGACACGATGAATATTAACTACTGTGAAAGCTAGATAGGCTTCCACACCCACTTGCCTGATGGCCACAAATCTGTCAGGAGTGGAACGTGGGCCTCTGCAATTATATATCTTCTGATCCTTTGTCTCCATGTGGAGGGGACAGATGTATCCACCATCAAATGAGGGGTGCGCTGGATCAAATGTTTTCAAAGCTGATGTCTCGACATTGGCAAACTCCGCAAGCGTTACTCCACATTTATTGAAATAAAAACGCACGCAAACAACCACATACTCAATCTTGAGGTCCACAACAAACCATGGCTCCAATTCTGTCTTTGTACGGGAGCAGGGGGGTAGACTGGGGTTCCAATGATTACTTATGAGAGCATAATTTGCGGTGGAATTAACATCATAAGTACTTGATTGCAATGCTGAGCTATCCTTCCATACAGCCGAATCTTCACACTGTCTTACACGGTCGTATATAGCATTTGGCTTCCAAATGCCCTCCTCACTGCAAGTTGCAATATATGAGACATAACTATCAGTTTGACAATCAGGATAACGAGCGCACGCCGGCGACACGCCTTCACTATTGCATACATATAATGCTTCATCTCCTTGAAACACTCCAGTATACTTCACTGGCATGGTCGCATAATTGTTCCAAATTGCGTGGTGCGCCACAATTTCTTTTGACGTTTACCACAAGCTTTTCACTGCTAGAACGCCCAGCGCCCATGGCACGTATTCACCAGAGTCCGTGTATTTTACTCCATGTATAACCAAGTGTTGTTCCCCGTCTACAGTGTGGGCTGCCTCATTGTCCTGTAGTACCAAGGTCCAGTTGTAGTAGTACTCTCGGCCAGCCTCCCACAGCTGTACAGCTCAACTTGAGATCGTCCCTTCCTTGATGTCGCCACTATTTCCTGTTATTTCTACCACTGTTGCTTTGCTGGGATTTCTTTTCTCACAATAATAGCCGTAGTAGTCTGGGGCACAATCACACGAGAACTAAAGATATTCATAATTGCATAGGTTGAAATTTGTTTCCGAGTCACAATCACTGGGTGGACCCATGTAATTGCCCGGTACACAATAACAAGACTTCCTCCCGATTTTTGGTCTTACAGGTAGCACCATTCTGACAATTTCTACACCAACTGGTAACATTCACTCTCCAATTGACACGATGAATATTAACTACTGTGAAAGCTAGATAGGCTTCCACACCCACTTGCCTGATGGCCACAAATCTGTCAGGAGTGGAACGTGGGCCTCTGCAATTATATATCTTCTGATCCTTTGTCTCCATGTGGAGGGGACAGATGTATCCACCATCAAATGAGGGGTGTGCTGGATCAAATGTTTTCAAAGCTGATGTCTCGACATTGGCAAACTCCGTAAGCTTACTCCACATTTATTGAAATAAAACGCACAAACAACCACATACTCAATCTTGAGGTCCACAACAAACCATGGCTCCCATTCTGTCTTTGTACGGGAGCAGGGGGGTAGACTGGGGTTCCAATGATTACTTATGAGAGCATAATTTGCGGTGGAATTAACATCATAAGTACTTGATTGCAATGCTGAGCTATCCTTCCATACAGCCGAATCTTCACACTGTCTTACACGGTCGTATATAGCATTTGGCTTCCAAATGCCCTCCTCACTGCAAGTTGCAATATATGAGACATAACTATCAGTTTGACAAGCAGGATAACGAGCGCACGCCGGCGACACGCCTTCACTATTGCATGCATATATTGCTTCGTCTCCGGGCGACACTCCCGTATACTTCACTGGCATGGTCGCATAATTGTCCAAATTGCGTGGTGCGCCACAATCGTTGCTGATGATTTGTCGGCAATGACTCAGCAGGAAGACCCATACAAGCAACATACTACAAAAAAGAGTTATGTTCAATAATGAGACTTGTTGACTGGCTAATAAAGTAAAAGTTGTATAACAAAGTCCCTAAATCAGTTTTTAACATAATGTAGTTAATGTATCCCCTTATTTCGATATTAACAATTCAGAATGTACGTGGTAACTTCTTATTAATTAAACAGTATTTTAATAGTACTTAAAATAAACATTTTCAGTCATAGTAGAGTGTTACGCGGTTCGATTGATAGTGCACGTCGTACAGTTGTATACACTTGTGCCCAGTGATATGATGTGTTGTTAGCCTCAGTTATATGTAGATTAAGGTGAAACATACTTAGCCATGAAGCATGTATGTAAGTCACGTTCTGTGATCATATGGTTCAAGGTGAACATGCAGACAAGCATGTAGCATGTCTGGTGTCTGTGTTTATAATCACTACGCACCGGTGCATATGGTCTAGTACTATTGTCTCTATGTCCGTAGTAAAGAGTACACGGCAGTTTCATTATGATAGGCTGATATATATATGTAATATATATATATATATATATATATATATATATATATATATATATATATATATATATATATATATATATATATATATATATATATATATATATATATATATATATATATATATATATATATATATATATATAATATATATAATTAATTAATTAATTGAACAAGATCTAGTCCATTTTGGATTTGTTTATTTGGTACATCAATGTTTCATGCTTATTGCACTCATCAGCCAAATGGTTATTATATAAGCTCTTGAGCTCTTCACTAGTGTCATTACATTCTTTTAGGACAAATTGCTTGCTATCTACAGTGCTACTAGAGTTTGAAATATTACTAAAGTGTGTTTTCCACTGATTTGCAAATTCTTTTTCACCATTACATTGTCAATAGAGTTAGCAAGTGGAATATTGTTGCTATTATTAATTTTCTTAATTTCCTTCCAAAAAAACTTTATCTTCACTTGCAAAGTAATTTATTTGCTAAACTATTAGCCGTATACACATCACTGTCTTTTTTACTTTTTCGTATTACTAATATTTAAAATACGCTCTACTAGATATCATTTTATCAAAAACAATTCCTGCCTTAGGTTTTCCCTTATCTCTCCAAATTAAATAAGCTTCCCCTATAGCCTTGATCTACCTATTTGCACCAAGGAACACACGTTGGTTAATATAGACTTGGCTAACTTTAACACGATTTTATTTGAAGAATAACTACTGACCTTGGATTAGATGAAGAATATAATCTTAATTCAAGTAAGTACTAGCAAACATATTGATTTACTAGTACGGTATCTGTGACGTTAAAAAAAACAAAAAAAAAAACAGTACTGCAGTGAACGAACAAACGCGTTACGATCAGACATAGTTTAACGAGATACGCAACACGTTCATATCTGCGTTCTCGGCAGGTGCGAGCAGGTGCCCGAGAGAGGATGGTCAACGAACGCTGTCTTGTACTAATGAATAGAAAAGTGGTTGATTTTGACGTGATATATTTGCATTTCATGATTAGAAATACAAATAGCTATGAATGAGAAGTCATTCAATATACTATGGTCTACAACATACAGACCATATCTAGGCGCTGATATCTCCGAAAAAACTGTATAGGAACATTTACAAATCATGTTGTTTAGCCATAGTCTATGGGTATCGCGGAACGGTGATTGTCAAACACATGGCGATGCATGTGATTCATGTTCAAAATAAACTATTCAGTTAAAACAATTACCCAGATTTATATATATGAGTGGAATTGCATATTCCTGCAGATTATTTCCATCAGAATTATACATTAATACGACAACCGTGTGTTGATGTTTTTTGGTCAAATGATCGACAGTATAACAGAGTTGAGATAAGTCACTTGTCACTTGCATGCTTGTAATTTGCAGAGGTTTACTGACAACTTAAAAATTATCATAGACACATAAGACACTTAAAAATTGATGCAGATTCTTATTTCTACACTTTCAGTTCATACTTTACATTTGGAAAGAAATATCCATTGATCCCATCACATAGTCGTAATAATCTTTGATGTGCTGTCAAATCCACTACGATTGTGTTGACCATTTTGACTAGCAAAGTTTGATCATCGAATGTCCTGCTATTCCATAATAATTGGTATGGTTAGAAACGCACACTTCTGTAGATTACATACATAGTAATAAAATATTTTTGGGACACGTATGGATGAGAAACTGACATATTTATTACCGAACCAGTGTTTGACAATGACAGCCATACGGTGAAAAACGTGATTAGGGAAGAACAAGTGTCCGAACATTTTGCTTAGTATTTCAGCACTTGCCATGGCTAGAAACATTTGATTAATACATATGTAATCTACAGAAGTATGCGTTTCCAACCATATCAATTATAAAAATTTAGTAGCATATTTTATTACTAAACTTTGAAGGTAAAATGTGCATTATATCGAAGTGGATTTGACAAGCTGATTAGTCTATGCCTACAATAAATGTTATCTTGCTGAGTTTCTATCAAGACAATATTATTTATCTCATGAAAACAAGAAACTAGTCACTGTTGTTTTTACATATGTGTACTATTTTATAATTTAATGTATCATATAAAGTCATATAATAAGTTTTTTGGTCATCTTCATTTCATTCACCTATGAATACTTAGTCACTTCAACCATCCCCGACGTCGCACCTGCTCGCACCTGTTCAGTATTTTACGTCCACTATAGGAAATATAGGACGTTACCTCTCTTGGTAATGCTCTTTGTTACGATATAGACCTCTTTCAGTGTTTGTAAACACAGGCACCTGTCGGATGATGTGCACGCAACATGGACCCAAAACATTGAGCACGTGGATTTGCCTTATTAAACAGAACCAGAAAGTCCGACTTTTGAGGTGTATTCTCTGTAAGAAATACTCAACTATGCTATCCCAATCCATGGTGTATCAATAACAAAGCTCTGACGTCTTGTGCATGTGAGCTTTTTTTTTCTCAAATTCGTGTCATAAATGCAATAATTTAGTTTAAATATTAGACTTATCTGACCTGCCAATGCACTTCGCGTTCGTTTTTTGCTGTATTACTCACGTTCGACGTTCCATTGTAAGGGACGGCCCATTCGATATTTGGGGGGGGGGGGCGACAAAATGTTTACAAATGAAACAATTTTTTTTTTCACTTTCTAGAGACAAATTTTTTATTTTCAACTTGAAGTGAGACAAATTTGGTGAACATCAGGGACATTTTTTTTCCTTTCAAAATCAGAGGCAGATTTTTTTTTGGAAAATTTTGTCGCCCCCCCCCCTCCCCTCCCCCCAAATATCGAATGGTCCGTCGCTAAACAATGATACCGCACAGCAGGTGGTTAATTGTTTTTATTCGAATTTTCCAAGTAATTTGTACTTAAAAGAAATAGGTAACGCGATGATACTACTACACCATGCAAAAGTACATGCCTTACCAGAAAAGAATAACATAAAAAGCTGTCATTTTACGGATTAAGAAATATTTAGAGATGTTTGGTTGGTCTATAGCTCTAGACTAAAATGGCCTCACTCGCTACACACGACCGTGCAACAAGAGCAACGTCACGAAAAGTCTACGATATTTCGAATTTACGTAAGTAAATCTAATGCCTTGGTTTGGGCTTGAGCTAAAAACACAAGTTATAAATCTGGTCAAAGCTGGTGAAATGCAACTCCAACTAAAATGTGAGTATCATATATGAAAACTAAAGAAGTATGCGAATATTTCTGTGTGTGTCACAATACATAGTTATGAACATAGAGCACAATAATACCATCTTCAAAATGACTAATATGCATGATGTTTTGTGACACAGGTATGTTTTCTGGGTCCATGTTGCGCGCGCCGATTGTATGGCGCGCCACATCGGCGAAACCGGCCAAAGGCCTTGTTAAGCTTAGTACATGTGTACTGAACTGTGTAGTGCCACAACTTGAAAAAATAGAATGGCCCCGAATTTTTTTTAAAAACACTTTTGTTATCAAATTTGTTAACACCCAAACAAATACATGAAACACAGAATTAAGAAGGGGAAAGCGAACAATTTGCTTCAAATATGAAAAGAAAATTCAAAATATTTGTTCTTTTCTACTAAAATCAAATTTTTCTTCATCCATTAACCTTATATGTCAGCCTCTTTTCCTCATATATATCATTCCTGATTCCATGATGCTACCTGTAACACATTCTCAACATCACTATACAGTTTTCTTGCAGAAAGGTGTTTGCTTACTTGGTTTTGTTTGTTTTCTTGTGAGTCCTACTTGCATCACATTATAAGTTCCCAGCAAATAAAATGTTCTCAGCAAACAAATAATCTGACTGATTAACTAGTTAAGAAATTCATGAACCAAGCTTATCTTTAATCTATTTAGTTACATTGGACAAAACAAAATGTATTCATAGTGCTTGAATACTTCTGACATAAACCTATGTACTAAGTACAATTTCATTGAAAGAAATTTATCAGTAGTACTTGAATTAGGCTTTCCACATAACCATCTTTAACAGTACAAATAATCAAAATTCATCTTACATTCAAATATCACATATGCATAAAAAGGGGACTATTTTGTAACCAAAACATTCAATATAGGATAATAGGAAAATGTAATCTTCATATATTTCTTATTAAAGTGATAAGCTACTACACTACTATTATAGATATATCCGTCAGCTCCCTAGCTTACACACTGAGAGTAGGCTAGGGAGCCGAAAAATGTCGGCTCCCTAGCCTACCCACAGTTAGTGGCTAGGGGCGCCGACGCCCGCTCCCTAGTCACTACCTAAAATAAAATCTAATATGTAACCTGTACCATTATATTGAAGAAATATGTCATGGTTTTGAGGTCAATATGCATGAATCAATGCCCGATTTTGTTGAATATTGCCCTCGCAAGCTCGGGCAATATTCAACAAATGGGGGCATTGATTCATGCATATTGGCCGAAAAAACATGACATATATACATTATACCACGATTTTAACCTTCACAAAAGGATTTTATTAAATGGGAAAAGCTCAACATTGGCCACACCGAATGTCAAGTCATATTACCTTCTGATGGTTTTGCACACATTATTAACATTATCCGGCATTTAACATTTGTCTTAGCAATTTTAATCACTGAAATTAATAACATTAGGTTTGTCACATTTAAAATCATCGTTTTTACTTACAAATTATTTCTGAACAATCAAAAGATTCGTTCAACGATGACGAATTTCACTACAGCGATACTAGTCTAAACAGTTCACGCTTGGCTGCATCAATAATATGCTCCCTAATCCGGTTCAAATTTACCTATTAGTACTAGTAGTATGGGGGATTATATTGTTATGGCTGTTTATCTAACTGTGTGTATCAAAATCTGTGTGGTAACGTCAATATAGTTGATTATATTTCTAATCGACGGTTTCAAAATGGAGGACGCTTCTACTCTCAGAGGGCAAAATTCACTCATGCCATGGTTCATGCAGTAATTATCCCCGGCTGATTTCGGCTTTCAGCCAATTAGAGAACAGCATTCAAGGGTGTGTCCTCGGTAGAGTGGTATAATTAATAATTCATGAGATTGATCTTCGTTTAACCCACTATAAACAGTGTTTTTTTTTCCTGCCTACACTATCATATGTACATGCAATAGCTGAAATGATATAGTGTCATAATCGCACCGGCATGATTCTACAAAGGCATAATTGACTTCACTTCTTCATTGATTTTATTACCATATTCTTAGGAACATGATGTTTACCTGAGGGTCATAAAGAAAAAGATTATCCTGTCAACAATACTCAACGTTTGTTGTTTAATTTGGAAAACGGAGAAAGGTTGTATTAGAATTGTCATGACTAGAGGTTTTACAATTGTGTTTATACAACAATAAAATATGATTAATGCATTATTCCAAAATGCAAACAATGGTAATGTTTACACACAGTTCTGTTGTTCCCTCCATGAAAATGCCGAACGAGCCTGACGCCATGCTATATAATTTAAGTCCAAAGATACATGATACACGGTAAATGGTTATTAGGCAGTTTTTGGAACGTGATAATCATTGAAAGTACACGCCAGTGTGTGATAAATTGAAAACAGCAAAAAATACAAATGCACAACACGGCATGCGCAGGGACAAGGTTTACTAGCGGAATGGTAGAAATTACAACAGCAACTGATATCTCCTCTCTTAAGGCAGCAATGATAACACAGGTAACAAATCAAGAGAAATGTCAGTGAAAACCGGGAGCACCACCAGCAAAACGTTAGCAACAGGAGTAGATAATGCCGACCATAATTATGAAAACAATCACAATGACCGCACAAGTAACAAAAGAAGGTACAATACCGCCACCAGTATGAACTTGATCTAAGTACAACCGGTTTACACATGCCACCACAGATCATTCTAAGGTCTGTGATGCCACAACACTTAAAACGAAGCTCATACTGGCGAATATCCAGACGGTAGCGATGATGATAAATCCGATGAGGGCCACCAGCTCGGCTGTGCTGCTATACGCTATTTCTTTCAGGGGTCTTGTCTGGTTGTGAAGCCAGGTGCCGGTAACATTGGTCCAGTTGCCACTAGGGCCCTGCCAGCCTGACGCAATGGGCATGGGTAAAATTATGGATAACCATTATTCTTAGCTCAGATCAGAATTCTTCATACTAGGTCATTGATTGGAACGTACAAAATATAATGATTTAACAGAAATTTATGTTCTAGATAGTTGTATTTTGAATTCGAGCTTCTAGAATTCTGTTAACTTTTATTTTGACCAACGATTGTTGATGTGATATGCAGAACTGATTGAAATGCATTTTTATTTCAATAAAGCTTTTTTCACCTTATGAAACGCAACCTTTCATCATAGCTTTATTAGAAGCAAATATCTCTTCATGGCACTTCTATTATATATACGCTCATTTGTTGCTACCCCCAAAATAATGTCCATTTTGGCTCATACTAGTCTCACTGAATTCTCAATGTGTTATGTCACTGGTTACGATCATCTGTTTATAACCACATTAGGTATACAAATACAAATACAATTTTGTGATGTTAATACATTACCGGAGGTGTTGCTTGTTGAGTTCTGATCCTCCATCTCGAGTAGATGCCTCTCTAAAAATCTAATAGATTTGCAAGCCACCGATGTTCTGAAACTTTGATTTCTTGCAAATAGTTATTGTCTGTGATATATGGTTTCCTTCTAGATAAGTGTCATTATGCATATAGTATTGCTCTGAAGAATACTCTGAGGAACATTGAACTCAATTATTAGTGAATATTGTATCCATGCATTCCTATAAGAGTTTAGAAATAGACTTAGAGAGAATGCTGACTCTCAGATGAGACGCGATCAGTAAAGCAAGCCGTAGTTGTGTGTATAATCTACAGTTTAAAATACATCAAGATCATATAGCTGATGTGCAGCAAAAGTCTGGTGTACATGAACGTTCATTTCTAGAGCGTAGGAGGGGAGGGGTGTGGGGTTTAACACGGACTCCCCTCGCCCCTCCTCCTTGTGGGGTAAAGATTCACTGTTAAGCTTTGACTCTGTACTCTTACAAGACAGCCAGAAGCCAATTTTTCCAATATGAAAACACCTTGACTTTGGCTATACTTCTTAATAGTTTTAAAGGTTTTCAGTGTCTGTTTACACAGAAACTTCTAACTCTCATATTACTACGTTCATTATGTAGTCCTACAGTATGTAAAATTCTTCAAAGCCCACCTTAAGTACATTTATCTAATTCATTAAGATAGCCTTTCTAATTTAATTTACATTTAGAATGCATTTTAGATGCTTGAATTTGTTTATATTTAGAAATCAAAATGAAGTTATATCAGCAAATAAAAATGTTGCAACAGATTTATTTTTTTTTGATTGAGTCACCCTGCACTCAACAGCACTGTATATGTTTAGGCAGTCATTGTTACACATATAACAAAACTAAGGACTAAACTAAGCTAATGTACCATATGAATACACTCACAATACAGTGAATAAAAAGCGTTCTCGGTCTAAGTGTTTTGTATAAATGGTATAATGTCTTATGTGGAATTTGGTGATTAAAGATATGAGAAATTCATGAAGACCTCAAGTGTCAAGAAATCCAACCGTATGCCTTTCATTTTCTAAAAAGTAGGCCATATACTAATAGGAAGGAGAGCTGCATGCTCACTTGTAAGTTGTGACCCCTCCCCACCCCGTACAAGAGGTGTGTCCTATAGCTATGCCCTCGCATTTAATCAGCATGTATGCATTAAATAGCATGTTATTTGTAAATGACCATCTACATATAAGATAAAGTAACATGTTTTTGTTAATCAATATCCACATATTATATACATGTACATGTATACACCCAAAGATCCATGAACTGCCAGTTAAGTGAAACTACAGTTGAAGTACATGTGTGTAATTGGCATATAGCATTTCGATTCCATTACATGTAATACAAGGACGGACACACTATACGTTAGATAACCAAACATATTTGGCTTTTTGCGATGCGCCAACTACGCTCCGCTCGAGCTTGCTTGTGCTCCTCGAGGCCAAATACATTTGGTTTAAAGCATGCTCCATGGTGAGTTCAATTTTGGGGGCATGGGTGTCTGTGAATTGGCGTGTCTTGAATATGGTTTATGCCAGAATAGGGGGTCTTAAATATTGTTGTTTAAAACAATACATTGAATCGATATGGAACGTGAAGGCAACAACAAAATATAGTGTTAGTAGTGTTATATATGAGTTTGTAAAGAGCATATACACCCAACCCGACTGTGGAAAATCCCCCTCCCCCCTACTCAAGAGAGGATGCTAATGGAGATGCTTACATTTACCGTGCTACATTGTGTGGTAAAGGTCTAATTTTCGTAGTATCTTCAACCGCTAGCAAATTAACACTGACAACACAAGTGAATTGCCCATATGGTCATACAACGTACAGTAGAACCTCTCTATTAGGACCACATTTGGGCCTAGTGTTAGGTGGTCTCAATAGAGAGGTGGCCTATAGTACTCTCTATACAGAGGTTCATTTTGGTAGCTTTATGAAGGCTGGGGCCATGAAAAGTGGTCTTATTATAAGGTGGTCTTAATTGGAGGTTCTACTGTATGTTATGAGGTCTTTATACACGCACACAATTATGGGCTTTCATGTGAATGTTTTATTCCATACATTTTCTTGTTTTGAATGGACATTTTTTGCCGATATTTGTTATCTTAAAACATTGTATATGTGCGTCTCTGCGTGATGGATTGTCATTTATGATCTAAATAACTTTACCTCAGTAACCAATATGGTCAACTCTTCAAGTGTGTATCTTACTTACACCTCTAATCGTGGAGATATTTAATTCAATTGTAGTTGGTTTTGATATTTAATAGATGTATCAGATCCACAGTAAAATGCAATACCCTTTAATTATGATAGACGTTCTAGCAATTGCGTGGAGTACTACTTTTTAGCTATAATGGTCTTGCAATCCACGCTATCGCTAAATGTTCGCCATCGCTTAACAATCGCTATCGCTAATCCGACACAAAATCTGCATTTCTTTATGCAACAGGCCCCAGTGCGGACTTCTTTGAAGAGACAGCCTCACTATTAATAAGACCACTTCATGGCGAGGTCAACCCTATGTATGAACTCAATACAGTTGATCTACAGCAATGCTCTACACACATGTCGCCCAACGCTAACCAAATTGGAAAACCTTCATAACAATATCACCTCAACACTCCCCATCAGGTGGTTTAACCCACGACCTTGCGGTTGCACACAAACACGCACGCACGCACGCACGCACGCACACACACACAGATACACCGTGGGTAGACTGTCACGGATAAAACTGAGACTTTCTGGTGAAACACGGTAAAAACCGAGGAAAATGGCTAAAAGATAAAATTTTGCAGTGTTTACATTTGTCAAATATGGATAAAACTGGAAGTAAATAATTGTAATACATATGTCTAAGTATGTGCAGGGAATGCAGGAGTATTCGTGGTTTGTATAACTTTTTTTTCAAAATATGTCCTTCGCCTCACGGTTTATTCACAGTCGCTCGCCCAAATTTCCACATGCTAGATTTGGCTTAATTTCTAGTGCACAAGACTGATGTAAACTCAATGATGTCTACATTTAAAGTCAATATTATCCACATAAATAAGAGATATGGTCCTCAAACTACATCCATGTCAAGTAACATGCATATTGTAGATCTAGTTTTTTACTTATGGCGAAATCTTTCGCAATTTTTGTCCAGAGCTAAGATCACCGTAAATCAGAGGCATAATTTTTCTAACAAAAAAGTTGCACGCGGTAAAAACTGAGGAAATCTCTTTACAAATGCAATATTCACATGCTCTACATATAACTATGTGAATAAACAATTGTAGGTCTACATTTAAAAAGAATAATAATAAAGACATTGTTTGTTGTTTTGATTAAACCAAGGCTAGAATTAAGAAAATAATGGTCATTCTGTGTGTTCCACGTGGATTTATTCCGTTCTTTGAAGATTTCAGCTTTTCCGAGTTCGCTTCGTCTGGATTTACCTGTGTTACAGCATCTGATTCTCGTGTGTGAGAAGTATGCCATCGTCATATCTCACGACTATATATGCAGATATGAACAAGGACTTTAAGGCAGTGTGAGTGATCAAGCCGTGAAAACCGACAATAGAAGTATGCAAGCTCATCCGAGATTGTATTCGATGTAAAGAAAACTGTGTATCAGGTCAAAAGCTGTGTTTATGCCTAATGTATCTAAATTATTGCTCCTTGGTCAGCCTGTCAAACTAGTTGACAGTTATAAGTATTTGGGTATTATTATGACTCGTGATTCTAAAGACAACTGTGTAAGTTGCTGCGCAACTTATATTCTAGGGGGAAACAGTATTATTAGAAATTTTAAGTCTTGTACAAGACTAGTCATGAAGTTAAGTTACAGCTCTTTAAAAGTTACTGTGCTAGTTTCTATTGTTTTCATTTATGGTGTAATTTCAATGCAGAATCACTTCATCGCATTAGAGTTGCATAATTGAGATTTCAAGATTCTCATGAATCTCGAAGAAAGTGTTAGTTTTTCATCTGTATTTGTTGAATATGACGTTCACCATTTTAATGTTTTACGGAGAAACAGCATAACAGGTTTCATAAAAAGACTTGAAGTCTCAGAGAACAGTTAACTCAATGAAATTGTCATGTCTCAATTTTATATCAAGAGTACTTTATTTACATATGGGAGAACTGTGATTTTCTAATTTTAATGTTATGTGTTATTCTAGTGTTTTATCTTGTTAGTTATATTGTGATTTGTCTGTTTTCACTATTTCACTATTTTACATTTTTACATTTTTATACTATGATGTCTATGATTATACATCCTGTATTTCATTGAAATAACCTGTATTAGTATTTCAATGTCTTTCAGCAATAATCAGGATTTGTAACTGAATAGGTTGCATCACACATGTAAATACAGGCAATTCACAATTCACAATTAAGATTTAGGGCAAATCACCAATCACATTTTTGCTATATGACCCCCTCATAGCTGAGTCTAGTCAAAATAGTTGTGAGAAAATATACATAATGAACCATTGGTCCAATGAGGTGGAAATCGTGATAAATAAATAATTCATCTTTATTATAATTGGATGTGTATTTTGGATTTTGACTTATATATTAATATAACATAAAGAAAATGGAAAACAATCTTTAAAAAAACCTTTCAAACAAAACTTTTCATCATGAGATAACACAATGGACTTAACATTTAACGCTCATAATCAAACATTTTGTTAAAGGCAAAACACATCATCAAGAAACTGGCTCAAAATGGAAAATCCATGTCCATGTATGCTGTTCATTTTGAGAATCAGACACATTAATTGTTGAATAAATCGAATAACTTTCTGACTGCTTTTGTTTGCATTTGGATGATTCACACATCCATTGTGGTAAATTTGAGCTTATGTTAGGCTATGTTCTAGACCGCAACAGTAGCATCAATTGATACTTGAGCCACTGGAGTACGAATGAAGACATTTTTGAATCGAAGATCCAACATCAATAAATCCCAATATGCAGTTGGTGTCATGAAGCTTCATCTCTAGTTCCAGAGCTCTGTGTCAAAATATCCATCATTAAAGTACATGTGCCAGATGTATGCAATAAACTTCTCCAAATGCTCATGTTCTAAGCCAACCAATGAGCCTAATTCCTTACAATAACCTTTGAAGAGCAGGTACAGTAGCAAAATGAAACCCTGTTTAAACTGGCTATTCTGATAAATGTAGTACTTTTAAAACATGTGATATCATACAAAAAACACAAATAAAAATAAGAATAAATGCGATTGTCCAACCTAAGTTCACAAAAGATGTTCAATTTTCTTATTTAAAAGCACCAGTGATGCCCTTTTGAGATTGGTGAGTTTATCCTCGGTCAGTTTCATAAAGCATTGTTATCCCACTGATACGTCTGTTTCGTTGTTTCGAGAAGCAAAGTGTTGATTTGTGGGACGAGTCCCGCCGCGGTCTGTGTCATTTTCAGCAACTGATCGGCGAAAACTTCAACTTCTCGCTCATTGTCAATATTTACCTGAATGCAAAAAATATACATGCTAAAACAAAATGAATATCTATAGTTTTGTCACTTAATATAAACATTTACTGTAAGACTAGAATATATCGTGGCTATTAAATTTTGCCATTTTCATCTATAAATTATTTTGTGACCATTTAATTTTGTGATTTTGGTCAATCCTGGACCTATTTTACATAGGCTAATGATGTTTACTGACTATTTAAGTTTGTGTTTTTGCACCTACCCAAGAAATTCGCAAGTCAAATTGTGTGCAAACATTTCTATTTTTACAGTAATAGAGTGTGTGCACTGGGAACGTTTTACCTTGAACTGCGGGAGGTTGTACGCGTCTCCCAGCCTGAGCACGTCCTCCAGGTCCACGCGGCTCTTACTCGTGGCGGTGTGCAGCAGCAGCAGGCACGACTTGCCTGTGACAGCAAGCAATGCATAGGTGCGCATAAGGGCAGGGCTTGACATTAACATATGCCAACTAGTGGCCCTTTCGGGGCACTAGGTTTGAATATCTAGATGTGGTAGCCTAAATTCAAAATGTTTTTTTTTTTTTCGTATTTACAATTTAGTACATACATAAATATCTAGAAAAATTGAAAATGATTTATACATTAGCAATTTATGATAGTTCAACAAATATCTCAGCTGTAGGCCAGTGCTCATTAACCTTGACCCATGCTAGACTTAAAGAAATCAATAATGCAAGCAGTCTAGGATAAGGTGGCCCAGTCGGGCCACTAACCTTTGGATTCTAGTGGCCCGAAGTGGCCTTGATTTCAAATCTACTGGCCCAGGGCCACCGAGCCATGCATATAGTCAAATGGAAGTTATGCCTTCAGCTATGTCAATACAGTGGTAGGAGCGTGCTTGCCATAACAGAGCGAGTAGAATTGAATTCACAAGCAGGGTCAGGATTAGGTGGAGAAGTGCTACTCGTCGTCAGCCGGACGAGTAACCCTCAAATATCTACTTGTCATGCAAAAAAATGTACTCGTCCTCCTTGCACTAAGCTCTATATTTGTATGCCAAATTGACCAGAATTGCTACTCGTCAAAAGGACGAGTTGCTAAAACATTCTACTCGTCCTCCACAAGTTTTTACTAGTCAATACGAGCGGATGAGTGGCTAATCCTGACCCTGACGAGCAAACTTGGGAAAAATCTAGGTACCTAGAAAGAAGGGGACCTGCACGTGTCTGAGTGCCTGCCTCAGCATGTGCACGCTGTGAGGACTCGCCAGCTCAGCAGCAAACAGAACAAAGTCAACCCGCGGACGTGTCGCATCTTTTGGGCAGCGGCAACGTGGAGGTTCGTCTGCAATTTCATCAAAATAATGTGTACATGTAAATGTAGTGGTTTATAGTCGTAATCCAAGTCTTGCTCTGACGACTTTACAATTTACAGCAGCCCATCGGCATACTAATTGATCATCAATTGATCATTTCTCATTCAAGGTGCAGTGTGCAACTATTTTAGGGATGAGTTTGCTCAACACCCACCACAAGACCCAACCTGGAATCGAATCCATAAACTTTTGGTCATGAGCCCAACTCCCCATCCATTCGGCCACAGAAGCTCATTAATAGACATCAGAAGTTTCTTTTCCAAATTATCTCTTCCTATGTGATGCTATTGAAATTTAAAGTCCAGGGGCCTGTTGCATAAAGAAATGCAGATTTTACGTCAGATTAGCGATAGCGATTGCTAAGCGATGGCGAAAATTTAGCGATAGCGTGGGTTGCAGAACCATTATAGCTAAAGTAGTACAACAAGCAATTGCTAGAAATTCTATCATAATTAAAGGGTATTGCATTTTACTGTGGATCTGATATATCTATTAAACATCAAAACCAACTACAATTGAATTAAATATCTCCACGATTAGAGGTGTAAGATACACACTTGAAGAGTTGACCATACTGGTCACTGAGGTAAAGTTATTTAGATCATAAATGACAATCCATCATGCAGAGATGCACATATATAGTGTTTTAAGATAACGAATATCAGCAAAAAAATGTCAATTCAAAGCAAGAAAATGTATGGAATCAAACATTCACATGAAAGCCCATAATTGTGTGCGTGTATAAAGACCTCATAACATACAGTAGAACCTCCAATTAAGACCACCTTATAATAAGACCACTTTTCATAGCCCCAGCCTTCATAAAGCTACCAAAATGAACCTTTGTATAGAGAGTACTATAGACCACCTCTCTATTGAGACCATCTAACACTAGGCCCAAATGTGGTCCTAATAGAGAGGTTCTACTGTACGTTGTATGACCATATGGGCAATTCACTTGTGTTGTCAGTGTTAATTTGCTAGCGGTTGAAGATACTACGAAAATTAGGCCTTTACCACACAATGTAGCACGGTAAATGTAAGCATCTACATTAGCATCCTCTCTTGAGTACGGGGGAGGGGGATTTTTCAGTCGGGTTGGGTGTATATGCTCTATACAAACTCATATATAACACTACTAACACTATATTTTGTTGTTGCCTTCACGTTCCATATAGATTCAATGTATTGTTTTAACCAACAATATTAAGACCCCCTATTCTGGCATAAACCATATTCAAGACACGCCAATTCACAGACACCCATGCCCCCAAAATTGAACTCACCATGGAGCATGCTTACCAAAGACAATCTATGCCAGTGCCCCAACTCCCTCCCACGAATGCTGCCAATTGTGAGATACGCAGCTACAACCATTAAATGTACACTGTAGACATCTAGAGGTTGTGCATTGTGGTGAATAAATCTTTACATTTCATATAATGTTGGGCTTTTTGATGATTGTGGGCACTAGTGCGATTGTGTAAGTTTTTTTATGGCAGACACTATAACACTACTATTATTAATACGTGTGAAAGCTAACACAGATACAATAATTGTATGGATATGCTATAAAATATCGTCTGCAACCCCGTTTACTATGCCACCTTTAGTCCATCACTGAATACACGGACGTATAGTCTATGCTCTTGAAAATATGTGATATGCAAAAGTAAAGCCAATCGCATACTCCTGTACTGTATTTTAGAGAAAAGTGGACCCTACTAGCGATTTCAACTACATGTGCGTTTTCGCAATATTTAGCGTTGCGTTCTGAAGTAAAAATGTCTCTGCAACCTGACTGCCGTGCGTTTGCGAGGAATACTACATTAATGATGCGATCTTGGAGCTGGGAACGTTTATGCAACAGGCCCCCAGGCCAGCAACTAGCTTTCGCTTTTCATTTTCCAAACATTAAAATCATAATTCTAAATCCATTAAACTGGTGAAATCAGGTGGCCCTTGCTAAAATCAGCTGGATGGAGGCACTCTGTTTAACAATCAGGCCATGGCACATGGCCATCTAATATAAGTGTATACAGACAGAAAACTAGCCAAAAAGTGCAAAGCTTTCGCTAATTTGGAGAGACGTTTGAACTGTCAATATCATCATTATGCATATTTCAACCTAATTGGAAAAATGTCAAGGGCTCAAAGGCAAGTTTTGAGCATTTAAGTGAGCCCTTGATATTCAAGGTGGCTAGCAGGCGAGGCCTTATAATGTCATACCTTGCCTACCCCCCCCCCCCCCCCCCACCTCCTCTATCCGCCCACCTGATCTGCAGCTGCCCCCTCGGCGCCCTGCCCAGCAGGGAACGGCTGATGGGTTCACAGGGCGAGCTGTCAAGCCCCACGATGAGCAGAGTGGTGGTGTTGGGCGTCGGCAGCCTGCTCAGGTGGAGCACTTGCTCAGTTGTCGGCGTCCCCAGAGAGGGACCGGGGTCTCCAGCCGCGGCACGCAATGACATACTTGACTGCGAAATCGGTCAGAGTTAAATTCTATGTTGTATTTGTGCAGTCAGCTTCTTATTACTATCTCAAGTCGACTGCTAAAAAGTACTATATAATACACATTTTAGTGATATGTCCCGATGAAGGCTGGATTGTTAGGCCTATATCAAGACCTGAGATCAAGACATGGTGTGTTTTATCAATGGGGTGGGGGGTTCCACATCTACCGTCTTTTGATATAATCTAGCCTTTTTCGTAGCAGGCGCCTATGATTATAATCTCCCTTTTTAGATGAAGAAATCATTGTTTACAACTAGATCTAACTAGCCTAATTATTAGGCTTAATTTTTAGTACACTATAGCTTCAAGGGGTGAATAATGTACTAGAGAGGGTCTACATTGTGCAACTAGATAGTATGACAGTTCAACATTGACTCACCTTATAATAGCACAAACGCCACAAACTATGATCCGTTATGCATTTATCATATAGTTTTTTTTTATAGTTTTTACATTACAATACAAAACATCTTACACGACTTAGTTACCCTCTTTCAAATAGTGCGCCAATTTCTAATATATATAAAACAATTTACATAAATCAGTTCTTTATTTCTTGAATTATATTTCAAAGTTTTAAACATTATTGATAAAATAGTTATTAGTATTTAAAATTTTAATTTTTTGCATGTTTTTTGTAAAGAATTTACATTTTTTTGTAATATTACATAAACTATAGTATTTACTTTAAATTATCATATCAAGGCACAACGTACTTCACCAATGAATTTAATTTACGAAGCCGAAATTGACTGTCATGATATTATAACGCAAACAGCATCGGTAGTTTATATGGGCTTTCTGTTTCCGTTGTGCCCGGCTTTCGTACACATGCTGCCACCTATTAAACGTCATCAAAATGAAATTGTGCAAATTTAAGTTTTGACTTTTTACGACTTAAGGACCGGTAATTGAAATATTATATAGTGATTGCTATTACTTTTATTCTTATTGGGTCTTATTGGATCAAAGATAAATAGTAAAAATAATATTACTGTAAAAGACAGACACCCTGAAAATATTTAGAAACAAATAAATGAAATAACAACACTAATTGCATTTCAATAAAACTAAAAAAATTGGTCCTTAAACTTGTTTTATCTATTTTTTGCAATGCAAAAAATATATACTACCCTATATCCAACAAATATTGGATACATGTCGCCAAAATAGCCTGTCTATCGAACCTGAAGCACTCATCAAAATTATTTTGGGCAATTCCCACCCAAATTTAAACTCAAAACACAGGGCCATCTGCAGGCGCTATATATCTAAGTGATACTCCTTGTGATCTGTCGTGCTGTGGTAGAGTTGGGCTACCGCTCAGCAACTGCTAAGAAACTACATACAAAGGCGGGCACTAAAGGAGGATAAGAAGAATCTTGGGTATATGATAATATTATATGTCACATTTTAGAAGTGGTCTGAAAAGGAGATCCCCAAACTTTTTGTAAGCAATGATTTTTTTCCCAGCAAGAGCTACTGCATGCGTGGGTGCGTGTGCACCATATTATTCAAATAAACATATGATACTAATTCAATCGATTTATTTCAGGATATCATGGCGACCCTTTTTATGGAGAAAAATGGGAAGCAAGGCTGAGGAACATAGATATCACAGATATATCTGAAGATGGCAGCATTCTGATACCAGAGTCTTTGAAAAAAGAAGTTAACGTTTTAAGAGAAGCACATGCAAAGCTTGTCGCTCCAGGCATTTTATTTTAGAATGGGAACGCTTTTCCCTCCCTATACTCAAAAAATGGGCCGATGACACAATTTATAACACCGACTCATAGATGATGAAGCTCTCCTGATTTTTTAAAAGACTTATTGCATAAAGTTAGACTAGTGTTTGATGATGAGTGCAAAGAAATCAAGGTGCATTTACATGAAGCTCTAAAGGAAATTTCAGACCCGACGAAGGTGAAAAATGAGAAATTATATTTCAATGCTCTCTTGAGAGGCAGGTCGTCAGATGGGACCAAAATCGGCCCATGTGACGAGTTTCACTTTAAAGCTCAACTCTATGTTAAAGCATCCGATCCAGTTTTACGAACATTCTACCAGCATACCTCACAAAGTCAATCAACAAAGAAACGGTCATTCAAGGTCACCGACCATGTAAGTCAGACAATAAGTCTGTAGTAAGGAAATTAACCAACACCCGTTCTATTGGTATTCATTAAACTCTTTGAATCATGAATAAAGAAACCCAGGATGAATCAAACATACATCCAGTTAATTAATAGGACCACAGAATATAGTCTTCTGAGTGGCGTCGACATTGTTCGTCGACATTTCTCGCGGAGTCGTTATGTGTCGGGACAGTCCACGCCGTCAGTAGTTCACAAAAAATCCAATACGGGCCAGCACTGAAAATTGACGTACGAGGTCGTTATGGTATCGGGACAGTGCGACTGTTTATCATGGCGGTGCATGCAATGCAATTCATTTATTTCAGACACAACATGTATGTACATTTGATACAGTGGTCCACAGCTAACTAGGAATAATCTGATAATGATTTTAAGATATAAAGAAAGTGGTAAACAAATTGTTGATAAGTGATGAATTATGCACATAAATAAAGTATAAACACGTTATGGCACATTAAAATTAGCATATAGCAGATTCACCCAATGCAATCCAATTCTAGACTTCCATCTAATATCAGACGATAGCTCAGGTTGGATAACTCCATGGAGATATTCTTGTGAAAGTAGACTTGACGCCCACTGTAGAAGGAGGCAAATGGGAAGGCGCAAGAATTTCAGATCCATTAGGAGAGAAAATACAAGAGCAGCATTTTTTCATTCTTCCTGGTAGTGATCGGCAGCCGCCAGTAGAATGCCAGCTGTGATGATTCAAGAACACACGCTCTATTACCCTTACTATTTATTACGCTACGACCAACCACCTCACCTCTCCTCGCCCTTGCTTATATAGGGGCGGCCGTGCTGCCTCACAGCCTATGAGTAGACTCGCGTCTGCTCAGTCTCTCACTCATCTAAATCCTAGTATTACGATATGACAGTCTAGCTAAGTCCCCTTTTTAAATTGATATTTACTTTACATAATTTAATTTTACTCTTCTTTCCTTAGTATGTGACTTCCTACCCGGGTCGGGGACACAAATTACTATGGTTTCTAAATCCTAAGGGATCGTTCACAAATGACGTCACCTGATTTTTAGCCTTTTTTTCCCCCCCTGTCACCTTTCGTCATCTTTGCAGCACCCCCCCCCCCTCTGGTAAGTGACGTCATCTTTGCCTCACCCCCCCCCATGCCGGATGACGTCATTTGTGAATTATCCCTAACAATAGCAAGTAAATATAAATTTAGTTGAGGGAAGTATGTTGCTTACAAAAAAAACATTAAACATAATATGACATACATGCATTTTTACAAAACAAACACATAATTAAATATTGAATACCGCGCATGCAGGCGCAACGTTTTAATATACACTACAACACTCTGAAACGTCGGTTTGACCGTTAATAGTTCCTATATATAAACAATTGTCTGCACAGTTTGGTATAAGTGTCTACGGTGATAAATCACAACGCAAACATTGCGATTGTAACAGTGCTGACTGTCCTGATGTGCATTGGTTTTCTGCGGGAATGGGCTAAGTTTTTTTCTTTAAAGTCACGTTGTTGTCAGTGTAGGAAAAAACGTTGATTCTTCACTCGCGAAAGGGGTGATCATGTGGAGAAGAAAAACTTAGTTGGTAGCAAATTATATATATATACATTGGTTTTAATTCATAGAGTTTATATTGAAATGCCAAGCTAGAGCTGTCTTTATTTTAAATACTAGCACTTATTGTATTCCTGGGTGGTAAGGTCACCCCTGGGTCACTGTATGGTTCCATCCCTATGGGGATTTTGATGTAATGTCAAGAGTCACTATATGATATGGAATTCTACTGTGGGGTAGATGTACTATCTCGCTCGTTATCTCCATATCCGCAATGCAACAGTATATCAATTCTCTGGACAGGGTTGGTTATATGCATCTTTCCTATCCATTTCTTTCATTTGCACTGCAAGCTTCATGATGCTTGGACACGGCAAGAACTTTGCTCAAACCGGACACCCCCGGACACTAGTTACGCAGAAAGCAACTCACTGAAAATTACTCCGTCAGTATTGTGTGATGGTGTCTCACATTGCTGAAGATTCTCATAAACTCATGCTTTACTTCCAAGTTGTGCCCGAACTCTCCGAAGGGAACTGACCTCACGAGCTACAGCTTGAAAGGCGGAACCTTTTGGTGCATGTTCAATAATCGAAAAGCTATCCAAATACCCAATCACACAGTCAAGCATACCACTCATGCTGCAGTAGATATTTTGAATTGCAAGCTTTTCTACGTGTGTACTGCTCCTGGTACTTGTTGAGGTGCTTACACCACATTATCCCTCTTTGTGGGTTATCTGATAAGACGTAGGCCCACACTACGGTCGTACAGGGGCCTCTTCCAAGACCAGATTGACGGCCTCAGACAGAGGGGACTTTGCACTGGTGCTGGTAGCGACGACTTCAGACCGTGGCACAAGCCAAGCTGAATGTCCTAAAGAGGTTACTACCTGTGAACTAGTGATAACTGCGTTGGGGACTATGATGCACCGATGGTCTACACAAATGGAGTGTGAAATGACAACCGCGTAACTCACGTCTGCCTAGTGTTGGTGGCACGCGTGGGATGACAGAAATACCCTTGAGATCAATAGGGCATGTGAGAAGGGTTTGGGGTACTGGGTGCTTGTCAGCACTTTGCATTGTTCAGTACCTCGGGTGTTCAACCTAGGGGCGCAGATGGGGATTCTCTCGCGCCAACAGTGACGACCTATGACGTCATCAGTTGTTGTGAACCAGGCAAGAGCAATTGCCGAAAGCTCAAAGTGTAAATTGAACTTTATTATCCCGTTTAATAAATATAAATAAACATATGACTATCAGAACCAGGACAAATGAACTTCCGCCATACTACCTCGTCAGACGTGCGTTTCACAACGTCCCCTAATTGTCCTGAGGACCTCGCCGGAGACGTTTGACCACGTTTGTCACAACGTCCCCGTGGTAATCGGGATTGTCTAAATAGCTGTCATCAGTTCCAAGTGACTATCCAAATTTCCTTCCAGCCTGCCAGTCTGCTTCAAGCCCTCTTTATGTTTCCGCTACTCTCACACATGCATGCACGGATACATGCTTGCTTGTTTAATGCTCATTTTCGGGGCATAACAAAACGGGAAAACGCCTACTGAAACGGAATTTCAGAGACAAGGTATATCTTTGTAAAGGTATTTGGAAGATCGTGGATTCGAGCTCACGGTCTTCCGTCCATGATTCAGACCAGTCATGTGTCATGGGCGGCTGCTCTACCGACTGAGCTAATCCTCCTAGACACAGTACCTCTACTTTATTTCGCACCTGCATCAACTGTCTGCCGTGTTCTATATTTAGGCTGTGCCTGTTACCAGCCTCTGTCACCATGTGCACCGAGCACGTTGTATTCATGGCAGGATGCATTGTGCATGTTTTGTGCCTATATCTCTGAAACTTGTTCTCTATTACGTCGAGTGTGCGCTACCTGACGGAGAACCGCGTGCCCTGTTTTCACTTTCTTTACAGACTCCCCCAACTCCCTACTCCTCTACAACCAGCCACAAGGTGATGACGCGCTCACTTTCCCAACGTCCCTTAGACACCGGGAGATCCTCGGCACTGCCGAGAAGCCCCTCTTCTTTCGGGTCTTCGGGTCCAGATTCCAGCTATCCACAAGGGATCCGGGTTACCACCCAGAGTCGCCATCACTTGCCACTGGCTGCTTTGGAGAGAGAGATAGGAAGTTCTATACCGTCAGTGAACCAGGGACACCGGGGTTATCAGATCAGGAATTCTCCCAGCGCGAAACATTCCCATAGTCAGCTTTCGGTGACCGAGGGACCTGTAAGAATTCTCGGATCTAATTTTCCCATCATCCGTCAGATCACACATACCCAACTATCTCTAGTTCGAAATTTCCCGGGCGGTAGCTCCCTCCCCCACTATCTTGCACACAGGGCCAGCCCACTGAACTAATGGACAATTTCACAGGGCACTACCCGGAGGCTTCAACGAAGCACCCGGGCCAGTATTCTTCCACCAACTGAAACGGAATTTCAGAGACAAGGTATATCTTTGTAAAGGTATTTGGAAGATCGTGGATTCGAACTCACGGTCTTCCGTCCATGATTCAGACCAGTCATATGTCATGGGCGGCTGCTCTACCGACTGAGCTAATCCTCCTAGACACAGTACCTCTACTTTATTTCGCACCTGCATCAACTGTCTGCCGTGTTCTATATTTAGGCTGTGCCTGTTACCAGCCTCTGTCACCATGTGCGCCGAGCACGTTGTATTCATGGCAGGATGCATTGTGCATGTTTTGTGCCTATATCTCTGAAACTTGTTCTCTATTACGTCGAGTGTGCGCTACCTGACAGAGAACCGCGTGCCCCGTTTTCACTTTCTTTACACTACATCGATTCGCGGGTTCAAACGTATTTTTTAGTAAATGTCAACTTAGTTTTACTAAAAGTATCTTTATTGCTGAAGATTATTAATTTTTGCATGAAAGTGTGTAGTAATATTTGTATTTTTGTGTGTAAATTAATAGGACAACTTGATCAAACATATGACCATATAAGGTAATATTTACATGCGAAAACATAATGTAGTTTATGGTACTTACATTTAGTGTTCGAGGGGGTAAATATCAGACTCTTAACAAATTTTATTTATTTAAAAACTCATGAAAAGTGGATCGGTTAAATTTAGTGTAAATTTGTCTGCCTTTGACAGCTCTAAAGCTTCTTGACCAACTTGACCATTGGTACATTATGAGAGAATAGAAATCAGGTTACGTCTCTTAACGGGTGGGCACAATGATAGGGTTTCAATTGACTTGTAAATTCAATATTTAACCCAAACAATACCAGAAGCTGACAAACAGTAATAGAATACGTACCTCTTGAAATAAGGGCCATGTTTGTCAACTATTATTTCCCTTTTTTTAATTAATGTGCTTTTGCATATATATCCGAGTGCCCAACCACTACTTTCCGGTTTCTGTTTCTGTTTCTGTGTCTGTGTGGTAATTGGCCAACCTCTAAATTGAATATCACGCCAATGATGAAGTCGTCCTATCATTCATGAACGGTGGTAACTCCAAATATTTGTTCCAAAAGCGAATCCCAAGTATACATGTATACAGAGACAAGCGAGACCACGACCGCACACACCCCACAAATATATTAGACACTGTGTTCACTTTTCCCGTTGCTCGCTGTTCCATTGTTGAGACCATTCACTGTACCCCGCCACTCGCCCCCAATCCACGAGGAGATCTGGTTACATTAGCCATCAAACCCGCCATGTGAGATGATGATTCTGACCCTATTAAACAGCTGACAGAGACGTAACCCAGCAATTTGTCATTCACGTGATTACAGCTTGTGGGCACACACTACACCGTTGACAGTTTCAATATTTTTTTTGTAAGGGGGAAAATGAAGTGAGATTCAGGCACCTGCTCGGGAAATTAAGTAGGATAATAAAGTTTTATTGTCATTTGTCTCGTTTTGTCTCCTTACGTTCATTTTCATGGAAGCATTATAGGACTTTATAGAATTACACCAAAGTCATAAAAAGACAGCGATCAGTTATAATATATATCACAGTGCGTATTGCTTTTGTAGTTTACGATTCAAGGACATTCGAGTAATTCATTAATGCTGAAAAGTAATTGCGTCTCAGATGACGTTTTACTGACAAAGCGATTTGATTCTAGCTCCTGTCTCCATACGTCACACCGCAAGAGAGTACAGTGTTACCATTACCATATCAATGTCGACTCATGGGCAATTGATATTTACTTTAGCCATGTTTAGAAAGCGCCTGCAATCCAATGCCAGCAACATAGATGTAGGATGAGTTGCGCATCAAGTGAGACTTTTTCTGCTTTGATTGCAAAGCAAGCATCTTTATTGCTAATGAGTCAATGTTGCTCTAGCGACGCTGTGCTCTCTGACTGAGCACTTTTGATCTTGTTCATGTTAGTGTTCACTTGTCTGAACTGTGACTTAACACGGCGCCTTTGAAGTTCCTTGCACCCCAAATCCCGACACCTTCATGGAAATAGCGCGAAAATGATAACTCGGGTCACTGGAGAGCACTTAAAGCGACATCACACGATGGCCGAGTGATTGGTCAATCACATTAGACGCGGAAAAATGATTGTCGATGGGTTTTTCTATCACCTGCCCCTACTGCGGGCTTTAATTGCTCCCGAGGGGGGAGTGAAGCATTGTTTGCGTTTGTGACCGGTGTATTGAGGTCTCAGACCAGCGCAAGATCGGTGTTTAAGGCCGAGATATTGGTTTTTGATGGAGAATAACCGCCCTGGGGAGATTCTGAGAAACATTGGGAGCAGTGGGGGAGACTTTGATGGGGGCGAGTATAGTAGTAAATGGCACTAATCAAGCGGCACGTGGCTTTTCTTGAAGCAACCTGTGTGTGGGACCCAATTAGGTGGGCTTTGTCCAGTCTCATTATTTTGTGCACGTCGATAACTTTCTTGTACGTTTGAAACGCAGCTCACTATATAGTTTATCTGGTATAAAGATGATTAAAATGTAATGTAATGAGATAGTTTGACCACTGGAGTAATTGGTTAACAGAGATGTAATTAACAGTTTGGAGTAAAGATGTTATCAGATATGCCCTTGAGCTAAATACAGACTTGAAAGTGGTTTGCAAGCGTTTTAAAATTCATTCGATTTTTAAAGAAAAATGGAAAGAAGACCTTTCAGTTATGATATGCAAATGACAATGTGTAACTCTGGGTTGTATCTTGCATCTGCCTTCTTTAGCATATTTGTTTTTTACGAAGGTCACGCAAGATGCCATGCATATGAAACAGCATATTTGATGGGAATTCCAAGACATAATATGTAATAATCAAACTTCAAAAAGTCAGGTCACCTGCCGGGCTCTTTTTTGAACTTTGAAGAGTTCTGGTCAGTTTTTAGGGCAAAACGCGACTGAACTTATGTTGATGTGAATTACGGAGGTTTGGTCTATTGTCAATCTCTTTCTTTTTATGCTACACATATATCTCTAGTGTTGTTACATTGAACTAGAGGTTTGGTTTAGTATGTCAAAAGCGGTGTGTGTGTGTATGGACCCTCCTTCGCTTTACGCTGAATGTTTATCATGCACTAGTATTAAACTACGTTTAATTACATTGTCACTTCTTTTTCGTAACAAATTCTGTCAGCGCGCATATCTTTCTAGGTTTCTTTTGAATAGGTGCTGCATCTTACTAAGCGTCTGAGAAAAATAATTGTTACAGGCCAAAAAGTAGTGTAATTAAATCAGTGTCAGGACAATAATGTCAAACTCGGTGCAAATGGACAGAATATTAGATATCGTCAATAGAATAAATTCCGATGCTTTAAGGGGGTAACACTTATAATAGCCCAGGGGGTATGGAAAAGCTGGGGGGGGGGATTATGGGAAACAGTCTGGGGGGTATTTATCGTGGCCGGACTGACAAGTTGACTTTAAATGGCAGCCCCAATAAGAAAATCAGCAGACTTTGTGATGGACTTTCCTTGTTTAATCTACGAATTTGCTTAACAATTTCATTTTATTGGCCGAAATAACAAAACAGCAAAATGAAAAATGATTAAGATATCAACAACAGTGTCATTGGAGATAGTCTGAATTTACTCTTGTTCATGTTAGACGCTAAATTGGCTGTGTTTGTGTGAAGAGCTTAAAAGGTTCTAATTAAAGCAGCCTCAATTTAGAGGTCTGCTGCATCTGCTCTGAGAAAATAATGTCACACTTTACATTGGCTGATTCAGCACCATGATTTACACTCGTAAATATCGTACAAGCGCTTAACTTGTGCTTTGATCAATGTTAATAAGTGATCATTTTATAGGTTTTTGCATCACTAATGAAATAGAGATAATTGGAAGTAAGATAATTGTTTGAATTTGAAGCACAATGATTTTCAGTTTATGCATATGGTCAGAAGAAATCCAATAATATTGTATGATACATTATTTATTTTATTTAACATTTAGATTTAATAGTGTATTGGTCAATTCAGCACTATAATTTGCAACTTACTATCACTTCTTATACAACTTCCTTTACATTAGAAAGACTCATTTTTTGGGAAAACATCTTACTGCATTTCTGTCACATTTCTGGTATGAATTTAGGAAAATCAAGAACTGATTGTTAATTGTTTGAATATTATTTTTGCCAATTCAGGCCTAATATCTATAAGACACAAAAGCTAGAAGCAGAAATGTATTTATTTTGGAAAATGAAGGGTCATTCTGCAGTTTTCTTTGTGAAAGAATCTTTAAAGAACATAATCATAATTCAAAGTCAAACTAATTGTTAAAGTGTCATTCTGGCCAATTCATGTGGACACAATACATACAGGTGCGTTTATTGGGACGAGCCGTGAAATTCACCAGTTTGTTCTGTAGATTTTTGGCCTAAAACACACAAAAAAACAACAGCAGCTGAAAACGAAAACGCTAATTTACAATCGACGTTTATGATGTAGAATTTAGGAAAAACTCTTCATTGTATCAATTGGAAAAACAAAGAGAGCCCCGCCAATTAGCTGTGTCGCGCTTTATGGTTATTACCTGGTACTTTGGGGCGATCTATCATGTCTTTTGATTCCCCCTGAAAAAAAGGATGTTTTTATTGGATAATAGCGTGCCGGCATAACACTTGTTAGCCACTGTTACTGACTGCTCTGTATCCTCAATTCATTAATTTTGATTCTATCTCCAAGGATGTGCCAAAAACACACTGCAGCTTCAAGATGTTCAATATTTGTCTAGAATTACCGAGGAGCGAGTTGATGATGAAGTATTGATTGGTCGAGTCATGACTTAACTGCATGTCCCCCACACATCAAAGCGCCCGGATATCCCCGAAACACAACGCCGCTTCCGAGCACCAATTATTTGCCATTTTGCTGCACCCCACCTGTTCCTAATGCGAGACCCGAAAATCGCCCACAATGAATGCAAGTTTTATGTACTTTTCAATGATAATAAATTTGTATTTTCTATTATTCGGTGAAGAAAAAGCAATTTCTGCCTGAATCATGCACTAGAAGGCAGGTGGGTCGGCGGTGCTTTTCTACTTTTTAAGAAGCTGGTAGCAGCCGAATTGGCAATTTTAATTTGCAAGCCCATTTAGGGCACGTGGCTTTGTTGCCGCGATGTTAGCACTTAACTAATAGCAATTTTATTTTAATTTCTCGCGGCACATGGCCGTATCAAATGACTGCAGCGAGAAATTTATGTGACTTATAAATCAGGGGACATTGTGTGTGGGGATGTTTGCACAGACTGTGCCACCGTGTGGGGGTTGATGGTCGGGGAGCAACATTTGGCTGCATTACACCTGTTGGACATCAATAACGTGTAGTGTTTGCTTTAAACTTGTCTATTCGCTGTACTAGGACAACAGAAGTAGTAGGCAGCAGCTCAGAAGAAAATTTATGCACTCAATGAATTGTTCATTATTTCTGTGGCCGTATTGTATGTTCCAGGCTTTATTTTATGTGTCGCCCATTTATAATGATGCCATTAGCAATTAGAAAACATTGTTCATTGATAATTAGGCAAAGTTGAGTGTTAATTAAGTGTCTAATCTAATTTATGTGAAAATTATCCCTTCCAATTAGGACTCTTTAACATCTCTCAGAAAACAAAGAAATAAATGCACTGGAAATATATTTTGGAAACATGAAAATATATACTTAACTCTTAAAGATTTGTTTCAGTGAATGTAATGTCCAGCCATATGAAAATCAGCACAGAAAATCTTTGAGGCAGAGAGGGCATTAAACTTTCCAAACCCACCCTCTTCTACTAACGGAACCCTTTTTTAAGGCAAGCTGGTTTTGAGTGTGCGCTGGTGTGTTGCTGTATTAGCTGTCCCTGTGTTATTAGGTGCCCACCATGTCACATAGACAAAGGCAGATGCCTCATAATCTGAGTGTTGTGGTGGATTATCTGTTAGGTAAACAGGAGAACTGACTGCTTGAGTGTAAAGCAGAATGTTCAATAAAAACCACCTCGGTAATAAAATTATGTTCACACAGACAAGCCTCCATATAGAGACCATCTGTAAAGAGACTACTTGCAGGCTAGGAAATATGGACTACGTGTCGGTCTGGTGCTTACTGACTTAAGACAGGGGTGGCTGGTTCAAAAGTTCATGGCCCAATGTAGCAGTTGGACAGAGACTAGAAACATACATGTTACTCCCACAGTAGAACCACCCGGGGGCTGACCTCAAGTGGTCTCAGTACAGAATGTTGTCATTATAGAGGTGCTCTCAATAGAGAGGTCGTTCCACTGTATTTGTTCCTCAAACAGATCATAAACGCAAAATTCATTAAACACGAATCACCACACAGCACCACAGCACAAACACCCTGACAGCCTCACCACTTGCATCTTTTGGTGTTCACTACAGTTTGCACAAGATCATGAACTCACACGTGCGTGCGATCATCCATAGAACAATGGTGGCATCTATCACATGCTCCAGCCTGGACACTCATTATACGTTTTGTTTAACATCATGACATTGATGGCTGCAAGAGGCTACAAGACATTGACACCTCCAACGTCTTGTCAACACGCGGCTGTGTACACTAGATCATTAACATAATTTTGGCAAGCATCGTGATATCAATGTGTGCACATTGAGAAGCAGGGGTAGCTGCGGGCACATGGATCTGCTTAGCTCCATGGCAACCAGTGCACGTGGCCATGTTGACTTTGGCTTAAGGTTTACACCAGATGATGCACACTTTGCTGACAATCTCCATGCAGATGTAACATGATGGCAGCTTTTGTTGTTGCTTCACCAACCGCGGTTGTGTCTGCAAGTCGAACAGATCGTCCAAAATAATTGTCATGCATTAAAATACCCTTTGTCCATCATGACATCATGTTTATATCAAGCTCATATAGTAAGGAAAATAAAGTATTTCCACAACCTCTGCATGCTTGCCCTTACAGATTCCCATTTAATACTGAAGATTCCACTTCATGTTTCTTTTTAAATTATATTTAAATTTATTCTCTTCATACCTGTTGAAAGGTTCGAAAAGAGAAATATGAAATATAAAGAAATATACAGTATTTCCCACAACCTTGTCATTACAGATTCCCCTTTAATGCTGGAGATTCCCCCGCATATGTCAGCCCTGAAGAACATTGTGTCTCTGCCACCACGATCATTTCTCAGCAGCAAACCCCACGATCTCAAATCGCCGTTACGCGTCAGTTGCTGCATTACAGACCCTAATGACAGAGACGTGTGGCACGCGACGTGATGGCTACAGGGCAACCTCTCTAGTGAGACCACACGGGGCTGGCAGCAAGCGGTCTCATTAGGGAAGTGTCTCAAAACACAACCAAAGTGGTCTCTTTATGGAGGTTTGGAACTGCTGTGAAAAATGGTCTGATTATACATTTCCTACATACATGTACTTTCATGAGTTTCACAAGCATTGGGAAACATATACATATATCGGTCTTATTATAGAGGTGATAATTATTTATAGATGTTATCATCAGATAATCTTCAGTTTCTCTACACATGATCACTTAAACCAATCTAAATACCGTGAGTTATGTCGAACGTTTTCATTTTTCACAGGTTCAATGTAGATTTGCCATTCCCCTAAGCTCCCATGTTCCGTATATGTTTTCTGTAAATATAATGCATATACAATGTCACCACAATCTACAATCAATCCATCAATTTCTCTATACATGACAAACTAAAGCGATCTAAACACCGTGAGCTATCACGAACTTGACTCCTTCTCCGCTATGCAGGTCAAAAGTTTTCCTTTCTCAATGCTTCACTATAAAGTTTCCCCTCCCCTAAGCTCCCCTGTACCCCGGGGTCTCCCCTGTTCCAGGCCCCACTACCTCCTGTCCCTTTCACTGATACGGTCAGAGAGAGTGGCAGCCGATTGTTATGTTACGAATGGGCCATGAAAAGCGGTCACAATGGCAGGGACGTACAGATGCCAGTGCCATTTCCGCGCACAAAAAGATTTAAATGTCCCAGGGTGTCACTTAGAGCAGCAAAACAGTGGCGTGTATGTGGAAGCTTTTGTGTTCTGCCGACAAAGGTCTGTATCTTGATGTATGCATCTGTCTTCTGTGGGAGGGGGAGTGTGGCGTGTTATTTAGGTGTCTTGCATTAATTTGACAATGTTATTTAGATGTCTCATATTGATGTGACGTTATTGTATAAGCATCGTTTTTGTAAAACTATCAGGAAAATCCCCATCCTGCCTGTCTTATTTTTGTGGTAAGGTATAAGTTTATTAACAAACAATACTTTATTTAGTTAAGTTTGTTATAACTTTGTTATATTGTGAAGAGAAGTCAGTCTCGCATAAAGAATAATCACATTCTTGCCCATCTATATCTGTGTATAAATGTTGAGGTCAACATCAGACTTAAAAACCTTATGATTTGAGAGTGTTTACAAATATCAAATTCATGGAATGATGTAAAGAGCAGGACGGTGCAATATGACCAAAGTATATAAATGTTTTATTGTGCTACTATTTTCTTAAGTCAAGTAGATCTTGATAAATAAACATTACGGTTAACAATAAATTTAATTTCATACTTAAAATCATAAAGATATTTTTCAGATATTATTATTTGTTTCGGTGCATTAGCAGAATTAGAAGAAATTATATAATAGTTTTATATTTAATATATGACTGTCTATGGAAGTAATTAGAAATTGTAAAAGATCAAATTCGGTGTTGAAAAAGTGACTATTCGTAAACATAGGACTACTCTGTAGTTAAACATCTCAAGGATAAGACATTATTTGTGATCTGCTGTAGTCAAGCATTAAGTTGTATTGTGTTGTACAATAGCTTGTAAATGCTATAAAGTTTAAAGAAATCGGATTGCAATGGCAACGCACAGTGATGAGGAATTGAAGTCAACATCAAGTGAGAATCTATTCAGCGGAAGTGTTGCTCTGAAATCACAAAATCGAATACAGGTTGGTGAGAAACCATTCAAGTGTAGTCAATGTGTCAAGTGTTTTAGTCGAACTGACGCCTTGATAATGCACATGAGAATCCACAATGGGGAGAATAAATATCAGTGTACAGTGTGTGAGAAATTATTCAGTCAAAGTGGACATCTGAAAACACACATGAGAATCCACACTGGGGAGAAAGAACATCAGTGTACAGTGTGTGAGAAATCATTCGGTCAAAGGGGATCTTTGAAAACCCACTTGAAAATCCACATGGGGGAGAAACCTTTTGAGTGTAGTCAATGTGGCAAGTGTTTTAGTTAGCCTTGACCAGACACACGAAAATCCACACTGGGGAGAAAGAATATCAGTGTGCGGTGTGCGAGAAATCATTCAGTCAAAGTGGAGATCTGACAAGACATATGAGAACTCACTCTGCTGAGAAACCTTTTGAGTGTAGTCAATGTGATAAGTGTTTTAGTGTCAGTGGCAATTTGACCAGCCACATGAGAATCCACAATGGGGAGAAAGACCATCAGTGTACAGTGTGTGAGAAATCATTCAGACATAAGAGACATCTGATAGATCATATGAGAAAGCACACCGGTGAGAAACCTTATGAGTGTAGTCAATGTGGCAAGTGTTTTAATAAGAGAAATCAATTGACCAGCTTTAATGAATTAACGGCTATTACACCAATTATACAGGAATGCGTCTGTATGAACTTACAGTCTGTTCATTAGGTAAGTAGCACATATATAGGGGTTCACAGTATGTATATAGTCACTGCTACATGTATATAGTTATTAAAACAACCATCTTATACATATTCCCATTCTAAATATAAATATAAAGATGTTAAAATGGAGATGTTTGTTAGATGGTTTAATAGTTGAAGCAGCTGATATAAAAGGGTTTACGGGCTCGAGATTTAAATAGAATTAAAAGATTTTGATGTCAACAGGTTTTGATAACTACAGTAGAACCTGTCTATTAAGACCACCTTTGGGAGCAGTGTTAGATGGTTTGGATAGAGAGGTGGTCTCTATACACAGGTTCATTTTGGTAGCTTTATGAACGTTTGAGACCATGAAAAGTTGTCTTATTAAAGAGGTAATCTCATTATAGAGGTGGTCTTAGTTGGAGGTTCTACTGTATATACACGTGGCAGTGACTATACGCATATTATGAACTTACAATCTGTATGATTCACGACTGTGGTGGGTATCAGATCGGCAATAACGTGATTCCGCCCAAATGATCCCCCCTTTGGCTGGTACACTGTGTTTATTGGTGACATTCTTCACTCGTCCCTCCCTCGTCTGTCTATCGGTTGACGCAGTTCCCGATTCAGGCCTATTGTGATCAAAACAACGCTGTCGTTTGGGAGACGTTTTCACCAGGCATATCATGTTAACAGCTAATTCATTAACTTTTTACAGTGTGTTGAAAATGTTCAGATATTTCGGTACCCTATTAGTGTGGTTTGTCGGCTGATAAAACCCCGTCTCCGGCACAGCGACAACATTTGGGCGGTAGAACGTGTAATCTCACACTGTGTGAAAACGCAAGGCAAGCACGCATGCCCTGCTAAAAGGTACTTGGTGAAGCTTTTAGTGTCTCCTACACTGGCAGATCCAGGTTGTTGGAAAAGGGGGCGCACTACAGGATTCCATGAGATTGGTATGCGTGATGACTCGCAAAAACACCTCCTGCAGGTCTCAAAGCAGCTTCTGTGATTGTACAATATAAAATCTATCAGCACCACCCTGGGGACTTACCCCAGGACTTGCTCCAAGAGGACGCTTCTCTTTAATTGTAGAGGTGGTCTTAATTGTAGAGCTGTTTGAAATTAAGTAAGTACATTTACGAGAATTTCCATTAGCATGTTGTAACTCCAAACTTGTATGTGGAATGCTGGCATGTTTTGTTGAGACTAGACGTGATTTCGGTTGCTCTAGTTAAGTTGGAATCTGTCGTCTCCTGTTTTTATATCCACCATTGTGCTGTTAATTGTGCACATGATACGAGGGCCACGGTGTGTCATGAGAAACTTTCCACACGCTGCATCCAATACAACTTGATGTTAATGCTGTGCAGATAGAAGAATCTTCCTCTGTTCAAGGTTTCAGCTGTTAATCTATATACATGTACAGTGCAACTTTCATTCTATTAAGAACACCTCCTTAAAGAGACAACCTCTATAATGGGACAATGTTTGTCTCTCAAACATTCAGAATCATGGACTTATAACAGAAAATTACGTCTTTGGGAAAATACCCCATTAGTGAAACATGTTCAATGCTAAACATTCGTCTAAAAACCCATGGCTGAATGTTGATCACTTTAGGCCGATTTTCACAGAACGTTCACAGTTGACAAGTTTGCCGCTGAAAAAAAACTTGATTTTGGTTTTGATAGCATGCAAAACACTCGTAATGCAACGTTGACTTTATTATGCAAAGCAAGTTTTAATTAGTGGTATCACACATACCGTATGCTCCCCTGGGTGTTAAGAAAATCTGCATAGTATGACAAGGATGCTGCCAATGACCTGGTGTAAATTCAAAGCATGCTGTAGTGAAGTACAAAAGCACCTTTACATATTTCTTCCACATATGTCTCCCATGACGTTTCTATAAAGGCAATGGTCTGCTAGAGTGAGCGTTAGAGAACGAGAGCAGGCTAAGACACCACACGTGCATAGCTAGTGTTATCTCCACACTAAAACAGACCATTGTCTATCTATCTCCCCAATTTAACAAAATTATTTAACTTGGTCGTTTTTGTCGTTTACAAAAGATAACCTGATCTCCTACGGCTCTTAGTAAATCAGAATCGAGAATAGATGGGAAAAATATTTCTACCGCGTACTTCTGTGTCGTCCTTGTCCTGGAGTCAAGGGAAAACTGACAGAACTTAAATGTTATCAATTCTGTGGAGTTAACATTCATTATAATAATCACTGCACCCACTGACCCTGTATGCAAATCTATATAGGTCATGACCCTAATTAGCATACAGTAAAACCTTTGTTGTAAGACCTCCACATTGGCTACTTATCCTGGTGGTCCAATTGTACAGGTGGTCAGTTTATAGAGGGTCTGCATGGCGTTGATATAAAAACCTGGTGATAGAAAAGCAATCAGAAAGGTAGTCATTGTAAAGAGGCGGTTTTCCCAGAAGGTTTCGCTGTATTACGTCTGCATACCGATGTTCACACACATCAGCACACAACTCATTTTAATATACACGTATATGTCACAAAGGGTCGTCTCATCAAGGCCGAGAAGTTACAAATCTCCTTTCATCATTCACCACCCGTATTGAGATGTATTTGTGTGAATAGCTGGTGGTAACATGTTCATAATTATACTGCTGCCGGTATCAATGAAAATATGTTAACCCTGTCCACTGTATATACTTATATATTTTATACTTAGACACGTATCGTACGTTTACAACATGTCTGATGCTCCAACCTGTTTCAATCAAAACGAAACTAAATTCATGGGATGATTTTTAATTGTTATTTAATGTTATTTAATGAGAGATTTTTATAAATAGAAGACAGTGTCTCGGTTTATATTTCCAAGTAACTGTTAAACGATTTATATGACGAAGTAAGTAACATGATTTACATGTCTCTTCATTGTCTCGCTGCTATTTTCATATCTACTTGTGAAGAAATCATCTTCTGCCTCTATTTGTTGTCTGTCACACAAAAAACGACGGCTTTTTACATGAGATATGGCAAAAAGTTTGCACTAAAAACCGAAAGAAAAACATGTTAGACAAATGTTGTGAATTTGGTTTATCATGGTAAAACATGCCTGAATTGACATAGGAGAGGATCACCGAAGTGGTGGGTTACAAAGGTGGTCTGTTTTTAGAGGTGGTGCGTAGAAAGATGGGAACAGCATGGTGGTGGTTGGGGTTGAGGGTATAGAGAAGTGGTCAGGCTATGAAGGTGGTTGTATTAAAGAGCATTCCCTGCATATCGATGTAGGAATATGCGTTTTTAGCAGTGTCATGTTTAGGATGGACGCGTGGTACAGCCAGGAACGGCTAAAATGGCATGAGAGCTAATAGGTTATCATTATTTATTAGGTTACGCTGTAGTGATGTGTATGTTCTAATTATACAGTTCTTCATATTTGTAACTTTGAAACGTGGTATGTTTTTCAGACAGTTAAAGGAGTATGATTGCATAATTCATGGAAGTGATGGACGATGTAATCATCATGACTACATTAGTGATGTGTGTGATTCTTATTACTAGTATATATGGAAGATTGAACAACATGTTAGAGTTTGTGGACTTAATTCATAACATTCACAATGTCCAAGCTGGTGAGACTTCATGTTGTGAAGTCAAAGGTTATTAATGCACATAATCATTAGTTTGCCCACCATATAAGTTCTCCTTGTGTGGACTTACGGCATTTCCCCCCCATGATTTTGACGAGTCTTTTATCATATTTTTCTTGCAAGCCGCCGCGAGGTCAAAGGTCAAAAGGAATAAGCGGAGTTTTGTCATGTAGGAAAACCGCAGAATATAGAAGGATTATCACTGTCTGTGAGGAGGGTAGTGAAGATTTGTACTTGTAGGTCGCTGTCGCTAGCAGTTACTGAGTGGCAAATAAAAAATCTGCTGTTTTTATTCCTGCTGTTGATATCTTGAAATGATTGCTGAAATGACACTCAACCATGGGTTTTGCGTGAATTTCTATGCGCCTCTAAGTACTGTATGCTCCCGAGGGAGTTGGAAAAAGCAATATAGTGTGACACGAATGCTGCCAATGACCTGGTGTTAATTTAAAGTCGCTACAGCATGTTAATTTCAACTGTAAATAAGCAGAGTGACCTTAAACTTCAGTGCCCACCTTTGGTATGGTATTAGATGTGTAGTGTCCAACTGCAAACATTGAGGCAGTGTGCTAATACCGTCTTAAACACTGGTCAAGTGGTCAAGAGGTGAAGGCTGACCGTATCACCTATTTCTGGGCCTCCAACATGTAAACAGGCAGGCGAATTTGTCCCTTTGTCTTCATATAGTTAAAGCCGTGGTAGAACCTCCCATTATATTAGGTCCACCTCTATAAACAGACCACCTCTATAACAAAACCATTCATTACTGTCCCTAAACTTCATATAGAAATCACCGTGAAACTTCTTAGAGAGTTTGTCTCTATTGAGACCTCTTGATCTCAGTCCCCAGTGGTCTTCATAGAGATGCAGTAGATAAAAGTGTCCCTATTGTGGACGTGGTTCTGTTAGTGAAACATCATAAATAACGTTATGTAGCATACGGGAGAATGCCCCTACTTGTGAGGTGTCCATGTCGGGAGGCGTCTCTATGGGGAGGTTTCAATGTAGCTAGAAACCATCAGATTATGTAGGACAAGAGGTTCAGTAAATGTACCAAAAGCTTTCATATAAAGGTTGTTCAATGGTGTTTGTGGTGAAGCAGCAAGACCGCCACATTCCCATGTAGATTGTTGGCTGATAGTGTTTCAGTGGTGGTGTATATAAGACATTTGTAAATGTATTTAGTTTTTTATTCTTTTTTAATGGAAATATCTGCAATGTGAGCTCTTTCCTTATATGTGTTCTTTTGCTGTGTGTTCTGTTTCCTTTGAAACTCTGTCTCTTGTATACAGGAATTCTTCCTGCCTGTTATGTATACAGTTTGGTGTCTGTTTATGTATTATGCGTTTTATATAATGCTGCAATTTAAACGGAATTTCCATATTTGTATATTCTAAGTATTGTGCAGCGTACTTAGTTTGAATACAAGAAACATCCTCAGAAAGTCTGTGGCATTCTTTCACGTGGATTAAAAGGTTAACATGTGGACTCCTTAGTGGACTTCACTGTGGTCTCTTTGTGGTGGTTTGGTACCAGGAGAATGGGCTTATTGCAGAGGTGGTCTCTCTATAGAGTTCGTCTTAATTGGAGGTTGTGATTTTTTAACGTTTGTGTTCATAAACGTTGAGCTTTGTATAGAGTTAGAAGTTTCTGTTTGAAAAAGTTGAAACAGAAAATGGACAGAAATTCATATCCGATAGGACAAAAACACACCACTGTGGGAAGTTTTACTTTAGTACTATATACATCTCTTGCCAGGCTTCTTGATATTTTTCTAATTGCCTTTGAACCAATATTTCGTTGACTCCAATGAAATAAAGTCTCAAAGTATCAAATGTGTGTTCATGAATTAATGTTATCCAGTGATATCTGAATATGACAGCTTTTAATAAGACGCTATGTATCACATAAATACTTATACGTAACGTAATATGAAAAATGCAGATTAAGTGAATTTAACTTCAAAAATGAAAGAAGGAAAAAAGATAAGCCACAAAGGCATTTTTGGCGCATCTTGCCTCGCAGTTTGAGGGGCGAATGATATCGTCAAACGCCAATCGCATTATAATACAAATTGCCGCCTATCAGATGTGTTGAATTCCAGCCTTTCACAAATTGCAATTACCGGCGTAGCAGTGTTTTTCAAAACCCGGTCTTTTCCTCTCTGTCAATTATCGAAATTCACGAAATGATGGTCTCATATTTTTTTGTCAGATTCTGTATTTGTTTGGAGACAGAAAAACGTAATTTAGAAATTTCACAATGTTTTATTAAATTGTCCCAACGTTTCAACACAATAGTGTCCTCTTCAGGGAAAATATATACAATTCAAAATTAAAATTTAGAAACCAAAAACAACAAATAAACATTAATAAGCATATATAAGGTACAACCTCGGTGATAAAAGGTGTTAAGATACGTTATTGTACACCACTGATTTAATATCCCTAAATGTCAAAATTATGAATACATTATGAAAACCACCATTAATACAATTCACACCTACTGTCTGGTCAATACTGTGTAAAACTGTGGTATACCATGTCTAAACTAGAATTAATGCATATAACTAACTATTATAAGAAATATAGAACAAAATTTGCAATACTTACCTAGTTTTTTTTTTCTAAATTACGTTTTTCTGTCTCCAAACAAATACAGAATCTGACAAAAAACAAAAACAAAAAACAATTACTAACATTTCCTCCCGTAGATTTTGATTTTATTATATGGCAAGTCAAAGGATTTCACCAATGATTTA
>CM032663.1:168811-226094 GCA_019095985.1 Streblospio benedicti
TTATTGTATTATTACCACAAGGTTTGATGTTGCCACTGTGTATGCTGTTTGGGCGAAAGTTGGTGCTTTGAAGGAGAAAGGACACGCAGCTCAGACTCCAGGTATTCACTGCGATGGAAGGCGGTGGTCAGACTATAGCTAGTTCAGATAGCAGTTCTCATTCCCTACTTTTGTTGCTTTTTACCTACCATTTGAATACACAAGAAATGCAATAATGATTATGACACACATGATGAGAATAAAGGTATTACAAATAGAGAACATGTTCACCTCCGTCTGAAGTGCAACAAAAAACAACAACAGAAAACTTGCATAAAGTGGAACAATCTCACCGTGATAGACAGAAGAGAAACGGACGAATATGTGGCGTTCAAAGTGCAAACGAATTCCTGCAGAAACCACCAGCCTCGAAGGCTAATGTACAGTGAAACTAACAAAGTAATGCACATAATGTTAAACTCTTCGATTGGATGGACTCCTCGACTTTTTTTACCAAACGACCTCTCAAAAGTGACCGCCTCTCTAATGTGATATACGAGTCCAAGTTCTAAATAAAGTGGTCAACTTGGGAAGGTTTTCTCCTATCCCGATGGGTGTAATGTACCGTGGTTGAATTGCAGCCAAACCTCCACGAAGCGATCACCTCTGTAATAAGACCATTTTGTGCTGTTCCAAACCATAAAGAGACCAACATGAACATCCATAGCACGACCACCTGTATAATAAGACAATCTTTTGTTGTCCCAAATCTCTATAAAAAGATGGCTATGAACCTCCATAAAGAGACCACCTCTCTATTGAGGCCTTCCCCATATGGTCTACATAGAGAGGTTGTACAGCAGAACCTCTATTAGGACCGTATTTAGGACCCTTGTTAGATGGTCTCAATAGAGAGGTGGTATATATATGGAGGTTCTTTTTGATAACTCTATGAAAACATTGACAGCGAAAAGTGGTTTTATTATAGAGGTGGTCTCAGTAGAGACGTGGTCTTTAAATGAAGGTTCGTTTTGGTAGCTTCATGAAGGTTTGGGACGGTGAAAAGTGGTTTTAGCATGGAGGTGGTCTCAATAGATAGATGGCCCAGAGGTTGTACTGTGTACAATGCCTGCACTTGAGACTGTAATCTTCTGACCATCACTTACAAGGAGTGAACATTGAATTCTCTCACTTCACAAACAGGCAATCGCCCCATGCATAGTTTTCTTTCATTAACAAATGACATGTCACTTTGAACAGGTGATGAAAGTGATTTTCCACTTGGCGGTGATGAAATCTGAATGTAAGGAATGCAGTGAGACTTTTTATATATGTAACCAATAGTAATAAAAGGTTGTATACAAGGTCATATCCATAGTTCTGTCTCGTAAAATGATCATTGAAATTAAAGTGTTTATTTTCAAAAGACGAACAGAATGGAAGGTGTCCGTGGTTTCAGTGACTACAGCAAATTAACATGATTGTAGCTGAACAATTGTCACATGAAACTTTGAACGCCACTAAAATGGTTGTTAAAGTGTGAGAAGAGAAACTGTGTGGGTGAGGGAAGTGTGTGTGTGTGTGTGTGTGCGGGGCAAAGCCACACGTATTCCTATTCATATATATTGTATACAGTAAGAAGCTGATAAGATGATCACCTGTCCAAAGTGAACACTTTACGGTGCATCAGAACCTCCACTAAAATCCCCCAAGGCCTAAACACCCTCCTAGTTTGACTGGGTGATATGGACAGTTTTGCTGTGGACATGTGTTTGGTGAATCCAATAGATAGGCCTACAGTGAATTGAATGAGTAAAGAACCTGAAGTTTGCCTGTAGTTTTTGCTGTGACATTGTACCGTGGTCGTGGGAGGGAAGTGAAGGTGGGGAGCTTCTGTTGCTGCTACACGGCGCTAGTTTTTACCTCTGCGTCGCTGCCCATACAGGTGGTCCCAATAAAATAGTCACTGGCGCCCTCTGTTAGTGGATTGGCTGTACCAATAGAACATCACTCATCCCCTCGGCTACCGCCCGGTGCAAGGCAATGATGAGCAGATTTATTCAGGAAAACCTGTACAATTCAGAATATGCAGGGAATATAATATCACATATAATCAGAGATTATAATTGCCACACGGTATTACTTGAATGGCACAAAAAAGTTTACACAAATTACTGCTGATTTACACTGTGGTCCTACGCTGCTACAGCCGAGAAAATCAAGTCTAAAATACGCTCAAGTTGAGCGCAATGCATGCCTGATTCATCCAAAGTAATTGAACGTAAGTCGGACATGACTTTACATATGAAAACAAAAAGACCAGCAAATGTGCCAATTTCACCCATGTCGGGACTGGTGTGATAAAACGTGTGTAAACTTTGGGACATTTTTGCATGACAAGTGTCAGCGGAGTCAACACAGACAACACTCGGTGCAACTTTCTCAGTGCATCAGATGAGGGAAAACGCGAAATCGCATCAAAGGCGACGAGTGGCAAATCACAGCTCAGTGCAGAACGTTTGTTGTCGCACGCATTGGTTTATATAAGTCTGTAAAATACAGCTACAGTTGAACCTCTAATTGAGACCACCTGTAGAAAGAGACCACCTCTATAATAAGACCATTTTTCCTCGTGTTTATAGCTCCAAACGTCAGTGAAGCAACCTCTGCAAACCTGCATAAAAAGACCACCTCTCTTGTGAGACCACTGTAGCCACTGACGGTCTTAATACAGACTTTCTACTGTACTGAGGATAAAATATGCTGGTTTGGATTTTTGTAGATGATCGTTTTTTCTTGTCATTATATAGACGATGTTGATCTGGAGGTTTCAATGAGTGTAAATCAAACTTAATTAATGGAGTGTGTGCATAAATCAGGATAATGAGAATGTGAGTATGTGCTAGTTTATACAAATGTGTAAATTAGTATATGCTGAACCATGACCACTGAATTATCCAATCGCCTAACATTGAAGTGTGTTAATGACATAATTACATACTTCCTATAGCTTCCCAACTAAATAAACCACCCGTATGATATGTAATTACATTTTTCTCAAAAAACTAACATCGACAGCAATAAAGACAATGTTAATACAAAAAGGTGCATCACCAAACCCAATTCAGTAATTCAGTACAGCCTCTCTAACAAGACCACCCCAGAGTTCAAATACAAAGGTGGTCTCTCTCTGTATGGAGTATTATAGCAGTCTCTATATGGAGTTTGGGGACTGTGACTAGTGGTCTCATTATAGAGGTGGTCCCTGTCGCACTAAGGTCAGGGATGACGTACTGTACAACCTCTATGTTGACCCCTCAGGTGGTCTCATTAGAGAGGTGGTCTGACCAGGGAGTTTCATTGTGGGCTTTTTCCCAGAGGTTTTGGACTTACTGTAAAACTAGAAATGAACATCGGTCTTCATAGAGGAGTGGTCTTATAATGTAGAAAATGTCTATTAAGACAGCAGCCTGGCCCATGTGGTGTTAATAGAGAGCTGGTCTCTGTATGGAGGTTTCTTTTATGGTGGTTGTAATTTCTGATTGTACTATGTAAACTCTTCATACAACTTAAGAGACATTATAGTAGCAATTGCTTCTATCAAAACCAGCACATCGGTAGAGAATATATGCCTAGAGAGGTGTTCTTTTTTAACAAGTTCAGCAAAATCTCAAAATCTCTTTATGAAAGTTTCCTCCTATATAGAGGAAGTACGAGTTTATGGTTTTGCTGTACTTATTTGTAAAGTGGGTGGCAAATCGTGGTTTTCTGCTTGAAGTAGGGGGGAAAGTTTGTTTCTCACGGTAAACGTCCAAGGCCGCATTTTTACGGTACACAGATAAGTGTTCAGACGCAGTTCAGTTCACTTCCCATTTAGGTGCAAGTTCACGGTAAACGGAGAAGGAGACAAGGTAATGACGCATCTATCTTAGTAAGGGGGAGAAAAACAGAGTCCATAAAAAGAGTCGATCTTTGCTTAACACGAGGCTTGTTCTGATTTGCTCCTCTCACCATCGGGTCGACAAATCTACAGGTGCAACGTTAAACCCTCCACGCTCCAAGGGGCCACTCACATGGTGTCTCCAGAAGACGATAAGAGTCCATAAAAAGAGTCGATCTTAGCTTACCACGAGGCTTGTTCTGAAGTGTCCCTATTACCATCTGGTCCACCATCTGGTGTCTACAGAGCTATAGGTGCAAACTCCACCACCACACGACCACCTGTTTGTGGTCAGCTTTTTACGTTTCTTTCGAGTCTTTAAATCACGTCGCAAACCACAGAAAAAATGCGCCCTTTAAATCCTCCAGTTTTACTATACCACCTCAAATCTTTAGAGTTTGTATTTAAAAGCATACAGCATAGTGTGCAAGCGGTGGTCACTTTCATTATTGTCATCTGTCATCTATCAACATCTGCGATGGGTTTGAGATTTTTGACGTCTCATTAAAATCAGACTGCAAACTACAGCAGACGTGTGCTAAATCAAACCAGCACAGAACATCACTATGACGTTCAAGAGTATGAGAGTTCTGGTGTGTAGTTTTTAGTTTTTAGGTCGACGTGTGAAGCGTTTAAATCCCCCCTTTCTACCACACACCATCACCTACCAGTTCTGCCGCCGGACTTTAACACAGCACAGACTTCCCACAATGAGGGCATTGTGCTTCACCAGGACAGTGCAACCTCCACGAAACACCACCTCTATACACAGACCACCTCCATACACAGACTACCTCCATACACAGACCACCTCTATACACAGATCACCTCCATACACAGACCACCTCCACACAGAGACCACCTCTGTAATTCAATATCATTTATGTCATTCCCAAACCACCTATCCTCTATTGAGACTTGTAGCCTCCGGGAAGTCCTCATAGAGAGGTTGCTGCCTGGGGCTGTGGAAACGTGGGCTTCAGTGTTTACGACACCACAGACCGCAGCTAACACACCTGACCTCGTCATGGGTAATATATGACGTGCCATTTTTCTATGCAACAAAACAGGGCACACAATTCATGCAATCAAGTTCAAAAGATATATTGTAACACATTCAATATTGTACTATTAACCATGGTTGATGGCTATGCTATAATAAATCATGCACATTTTTATATTCCACTAAACAGAGCAGTCTTAACACAATGTATTCTTTAACAGAGGAGAAAGTCAACAGATTTTTTTGTAACGTTCAATGTTACACTATTAACCACTGTTTGACTTAGGGATGGTTAATTTATCATACATGTATGTAATTAAGTCATTAGGCTTATGAAATATGGTCATATGCTGCTTTTTACTTTGCAAAATGGTGCTGTCTTAGTATAGGCACAAATAATTTTTTATTTCTTTTTTACAAGAATTTGTTTGTTTTTTCTAGAGAAAAGTCTTTGTTAAAGTTGCACCAACATAATTGCATATGCAACGACCCAAAATTACAGCAAGTCAGCACATAAAGTTTATTATTTGTATTGAGATTATTCCCCCATGGAAAGTACCCGACCTTTTGTGATGAGGACTGGGGGATGGACAACTTTCATTTTACTATCAAAATGTGATTGAAATATGTGTATATGTGACAAAAACAAGACTAATTTATATTTTTAGTAACCATTATTTTACTTCGATATTTACAAGGCATTGATTTTTATCAGATAAACATGAAAAGAATACATTTTCTACTTTAATGGCTTCACTCTCACATTTTTATCTCTACTCTACAATCATCATTTTCTACATTATATTTCTACATTTTACATCATATATTATATTTATCATAGATTTTGGTATAATGTTTTACACATTCTCCTAGACACAATATTTTCATATTTTCAAGAAGATAAATGTCATGCACATAGAAAAATACAGCAATTCTACAGTACAGTCAGTGAGATACCATTTATAGTAAATTTGAGTATCACTATTAGAATTGTCCATAGCACTTTACAAAAGATGGTGTTCAGTAATAATAGTTCACTTCTTGGCATGCACAGTCATATGGTGCCTTTTCAAGTTGCCTCTTTCTGTAAATGATTTATGACAAATATGGCAGTAAAATGGCTTCTCACCAGTGTGTGTGCGCTTGTGCATCTTCAGATGAGAACTTTGAGCAAACCATTTCCCACACTGATCACACTTGTATGGTTTCTCTCCCGTGTGAGTGCGCATATGACTAACAACGGCAGACCTGTGAGAGAAACTTCTATCACAAACTCCACAACCGTAAGGTTTCTTGCCAGTGTGAGTTCTCATGTGGGATTTCAGATCTCCCTTTTTTCTGAATGATTTCTCACACACTGTACATTGATGTTCTTTCTCCCCAGTGTGGATTCTCATGTGGCTGGTCAAGTTGCAATTGTCACTAAAGCATTTGCCACATTGACTACACTCATAAGGTTTCTTCCCAGTGTGGATTCTCATATGTTTTGTCAGATCTCCCTTTTCACTAAATGATTTCTCACACACTGTACACTTATGTTCTTTCTCACCAGTGTGGATTCTCATGTGGCTGGTCAAGTGACCACTTTGACTAAAACACTTGCCACATTGACTACACTCATAAGGTTTTACACCGCTGTGAATTCTCATATGTGTTTTCAGAGCTCCGCTGTGACTGAATGATTTCTCACACACTATACACTGATGTTCCTTCTCACCAGTGTGGATTCTCGTGTGCGTGGTCAAGTTGCTACTGGCACTAAAACACTTGCCACATTGACTACACTCGTAAGGTTTTTCCCCGGTGTGGATTCTCATGTGTCTTGTCAGATCTCCTTTCTGACCGAATGATTTCTCACATACTGTACAATGATGTTTTTTATTCCCAGAGTGGCTTATCATGTGGCTGGTCAAGTCACTCTGGTAACTAAAACAGTTGCCACATTGACTGCACTCATAAGGTTTCTGACCACTCTGTATGCTTTTTTGTGATTTCAGATCGTCACTTCTGCTGAATAATATCTCACTTGATGTCGACTTCAATTGCACATCACTGTGGTTTGCCATTGCAAACAGATGTCTTTAAATTTTAAAGCATTTACAATCTATTGTACACCCCAATACAACTTAGTGCTTGACTATTACATATCACAAATAATTTCTTATCATTGAGATAGTTAGCGACAGTTTAATCCTATAGTTACGAGCTTTCACTTTATCCACAATCGTTCCATTTTCTACTTATTTTCAAACACAGGCACTTAATAATAAAAAAATCAATATGTAATTTTCTTCTAATTCTGCTAATACACAGAAACACAAAATAATATCTGCAATACATCTATATGATTTTAAGAATGATATTAGATTTGTTGGAAAGCATAATGTTTGTTTTATCGTTATGTGCTTGACTTTTGAAAATACTAGCAAAATTAAACATTTATATACTTTGGTCATAATGCATCGCCCTGCACTGTAGACAGCCTTTATAAATGCAATATCTCTCAAATAAGAGTTTCTGTCGGTCCTAACATTTAAAAAGAGAACACAATGAACCTCCATAAGAGACCAACTCCTTATTGAAACTCACTGGCAGATCCAGGCTTTTGGAAAAGGGGCGCACTACAGTATTTCATAGTCCATATGAATGTTCAAAATGGTGCCAAAAACCAATGGAACGAAAAGGAAATTTTTTGTGTTGAAAATGATAAGAGGAACAATTCAGGCAAGCCCAAAATCTAGAAATCTGTGTCATGAAAACTTACACTCAGTAAAAACTAAAAAAAGCCGTGCCACGTTCTATATTCGGGTGTTTAATCTCCCCTGTTATATCCTTTTTATGTATCTTCGAGTGTAGGAACCAAAATCATCGGTCGGCGATAAAGACCATTATACGTACAGCTTGACACTATTTAATGTTGTCCAGGGGAAGTTGTCTATGAGGACACTTGTGTATAGTGACCACCTACATATAGTGACCACCTCTCACTTTTTGTCTATTCCCCACTCTCTATACAGCATACAACTTGAAAACTGAAGTTGCGTATCTCAGTCACTTTCATAGCTCACGTGGATAAGTGCACCTAACACGGGTTCCTCTGAACTGGTCACCAAGCAAACTTCTCACCTTGCCAATAAGAGAGCTTGAAGGACGTTACATAAGGCTGATTTAGACTTACACCGTGCCCCCAGGCGACTGCTGCTGTAGCCACACTGTACTATCTCATGGTTTAATTGCTGACGTTTATAGCAGTAGGATGTGGTTGTAAATGAGGGCGTTTGTGTGATCTATGACCGCTGGGAGGAGTAAAATCTCAGTGACTGACATGGTCATTAAAATCAATGTGGAATTCATATACGCTAATATATTGCTTACTTTTCTACAAGCTCACCAATAAGATGTATTTTTACCTTGTGGAAATTTAATTAAAACTCATCTTTTTTTACCAGCATTGGACAAGCAGTTACAACGTAAAACCACAGCAATAATGAAACTGCCTGTTTTGTGAAATAAATTTAGCAACAACAAAAAATGAACAAGAAGATTTGAAAGAAAAAAAAAATCTTAACCTGATATAAAAGAAAGCCCCTCTCACTGACATGCAAGCAAACTGACTGTCCAGATGATGTTGTTATTCACTTCAAAATGTGTCAATTTTTAAAATTATAATTTTGAGGATCAGCATGAAACTTCACTGTTATATGGAGGTGCTACCAGTTATCATGGGTGGCAGACATTTTCAAACACAATTGTGAGGGGCTTGGGGTGGGGGTGGGGCACATAAAGATCATAACATAATATATAATTATTATAAGGGCTTGAAACTGTGAAAAAATATTTTACTATATATGGGGGTGGTCTTTTTTAAAGAGGTGTTCTTAATTAGAGGTTTGAAAATATTTTGACATTGAGTGTTATGAGGCTAACATACTGTGTGGGAAATGGAGTTGTGAACTTTGGTGCTACAATCGGCACTGTAGAATTTTACATCTGCATTGTATGGGTTTTGGTCAGCGAGATACAATAGTATGAATGGTCTGTAAAGCGGTCAACCCTGGGCTATTCCACCATCTGATAACATGATGGTCATTTGCCTAATAAAGTTTGAAATTTCACGTGTATTATGAGTCATAATTGTTATACGAGGTTTGGGGTTCATGAGTTAGTGAGCTGGAAACAGGTGAAACGGTTTATGGGGCGTGATGACAATTTTGCTCATGGGAAAAGACGCTTTGCTTTGTCTTTCAATTGTTATGGATACTAATATATGTAATAATCATAATGGTCATAATGGTCACTGTTCGGTTTATTGCTATCTGTATGTTAAATATGGATTTTAAGGCATGTCATTATGTGGACCGATGGTCAGCTTAACGCCCTTTGTATCGTATCGGTCATTGTAATTCTTCTACTGAGTCTGTTATCTGATAGAAAGCTTATCTTTTTGTTATTTGGAGGGGAAAAGAATTGATCTTTATCTTGAAACTTTCTGACGTTATTGTTTCTTAAGTATGTGTAATGTTTTATTGTGCGGTGACTTTGGGCAAAATATTGGTCATTATTGGAATTTCTAATTTGGAAAAACTATCCGATCATCAGATAAAATTTAATGATCAGACAAATGTAATTGCATAGGACATCAAAGGAACAAAGTTAATGTTAACTTCACAATGACATTCTATAAGTTCAACTGTTATTGTTTTTTGTTATTTCGATATGTACGTGACCATATATTTTGTTTAAGTTTTGTCTTTGTTTGTTTTTGATCATTAGATTCCTTAATATATGTTTCTTAAAACGGATAAATTACATTGTATGAAAGAACATTGTGAAACTTGATCTGTATAATGTCATCTCCAAAGCAAAGAATTCTCTGTTCGCAATTAATGTATATTCGTTCAAATTGCCACAATCTAGCAAAAGCTAAGTAAAACCCCTGATTTCAACCACCCATCCTCTGACCTCAAGTGGTCTCAATAGAGACGCGGTCTTTTAATAGAGGTTCACAGTGGTCTCTTTATGGAGGTTTGGGGCTGTAACAATTACTCCCATTATAGAGGTGGTCTGTTTATTGCACGCTGGTCCCAATTGAAGGTTCTGTTGTACATTGGTAGCTGTCTCAAGGTAGCAATTGGTACGTTTCTATTTGGAATCAATGTGATCATCTGGGGGGTAGATGTGGCAGTCTAATGCCCAATAATATGCATAAAAAATCATAGTTGTCTCTATAGCTTGTCGCACGCAGCATATAATATACAAAACTATTCCAGGTCGCTCCATCCATTAGCCAGAATTTACGTCCTCAAAATATATCATTTCATCATCAATGCATGTAATCATGTCAAAATAGGTATTAACTTCTTTAGTATCATATAATGTATGTGCGAGTAAAACCTAAAAAAAATTGTGTCATGTCCTTTTATTCGGGGGTTCAATATGGTATGTTATATCCTCATATTGTGTTCAGGTTTTACATTGAGTACCATTCAGTGTTCCATTTTGAGTCGGTTCACCACATGTGAGTCAGATGTTGTGTGCGTATGTTCATCATTGGCCTAAACATAAAAAAAAAAACAGAATTTATATCTTTATATTATTACATCGCCAAATACTGTTTACCTTTCCATCAAAATATCTATAGAATTAATCATTAGTACATGTATCGATTCAGAATTGAAGCATTGCTAGAACGTCAGTTTCGAAATACAACAATTTAACTTATAAATGCAAATAGCGGCAAAAAGGATCGTAAAAACATAACCTAGTTGTGATTATTATTCAATAAAATATTGGTACACATAATCACTGATATCAAGAAGAGACGTTTTCAATCATTATATTAGATATAAAAAGCATATTTAGTGTGAGTTTCGAAGTGTTTCAATTAGTTTTAATCTTATGTATTGCCACACTTTCAAGCCTGATTCTAAAATATATAAAGAAAAACATTTGCGTAACAATAACATGACAAAATTCTACTTTCAGTCACCACTATTTTACTTTGATTACCAAGGTATTAATGTCTATTAGATAAACACAAAAGAATACATTTTCTACTTTATTCTCTTCACTCTCGCTTTAATTTAGTATCTCTATTCTACAATCATCATTTTCTACATTATATTTCTTCCGTATATTTATCATATGCGGCATCCTCCCAGAACCACCGCGGCCACTTTCTCTCCAATCTCTGACCATCTCGACCATCAGGAGCCACATGCCGGTCAAGTCTAATAAGGCGTTTGAACGACTCGGACTTCCCCAGAGACTTCTTCCTGAGCTCAAGCTAAAACCGCTGGCTGATGAGATCGTAGCTATAAAAAAGCTGGAAGATCTGGAATGACTTTCTCTCAAATTCCTATTATATGGAGTATTTTCACTGGGTTGATTATCATATATAAACCACCTGACCCCCTTCACCAAGGGATCTTGTGACAGTGTAGATAACAGATTGCAAGGTGTTTATGGCAGCATTTTATTTACAAACAAATTTAATGATAATTAAGATGAGATGCAATAATAAAATTTTCAATAATTTTAACAAATTTTCGGCATGTTCTGCCTTCATCAAGTTATAAATGAAAACAATATACAAAACAACGTTCTACGTAGAACGTAACACGTACACACGTAAAAAATACGTAAAAAATACGTAAAAAATACGTAAAAATGTGTACGTGAAACGTCAGACGTATTGTGTATACGTTTAACTTAAACCCATAGTTAACAAGATAGATTATCATTATAATACAATGGTATTATAATTAAAACTCAACAAGATGATAAAATACTGCTACATATCAACCAATAATAAGACAACATGATGAAAATACATTACATATCTGGGGTAACAAAAACAGAATTATAATCCGTATGCATTCCTCTGCCTAAAAAACATCCTAATCTACCAATCATATTTTGTTCTTTTAACTTTCTACTTATTAAACCTCTCTCTAATAATAACCCACAAACCTCCATATCTTCCACCCCCCTATGTCTATCAGAATTGAAATGTCTAGCTACCTCCTTATCAGCCTTATCCCTACATCTTGAAGCTTGGTTTCGCTAAATCTATCCCAGTCCACGTCCTGATTCTCCAACATAAAGTTCCCCCACATTTCTTCAAATAATACAATATACTAACCCTTTCCCCTTCACATGTAAACAATGATCTAGGACTAAACTAAATCATCAACTCTAATTATTCAGTCGGGCCTTCTGAGAATAAGGGTGGTGATTTATTTACATCCAACGCAACGCAGGATTCTAACATTAAAGATCTTCTTCTGGAAATTCAATTGTCTTCCTTTTATTAACTGGAAGAGAATCTTTTCCATTACTTTCCTGGGTGGCATGTGGACAAGGAAAAACTTGAAAACTTTAAAATGTCTATCACTTACTCGGACGAACTGATGTCTTGTAACCCCCAGCTTACATAAGTCAATTTAATCTCAACCCAGAGGTCCAGGGTTCACGTGGTTGAGGACGGAAATTTTTTTTGGGAGGTCTATGCAGCTTCAGCATGTTCCTGCCAGTTTATTTTTAACAGCTATGGAATGACATCTTCCATTTTGGCTGCTTTAACGAACTTTTTCAACAACACTGGCTTCATGTTGTAGTAATCCAGTGTCTTTTTCTTTGACAAATGGTCACACAGCGGGCTGTTAAAGACTTGTTCAATGTTCAATTTTCGGCAAGTTTGAACACAATGTCTCAACTTTCTTTTACACTTGAGATATATGACTTGGTGTCCATATTTTCTTCCCAAGTCTTTTTCATCTTTCGAAAATCCACCACCAGTAAAGTGAAAAAAATATACAGTTTTTTACTGGTTCAAAATGTTGCAGCCGTGTTAAGGTCTGACAGATATATAATAACTGTATATATTCACCCTAGAGAATTCTTGCTTTTGTGAATTCAATTTTATTCAAAAACCTTTCTGTCAAGCAAGCTCCTGCCATGTATTGACATAGCTGAAGATGACATCTTCCATTTTTACTATATCAAGTGGCCTAAGTGGGACTTGGTTCACGACCCCAAGGTTGTGAGACACAGGAGATAAGGTACTAAACCATCCCAAGTCTAGATGTTTCATGTAGACATGTCTCTAAGGATGACATGGTTATTGGGACTAGAGGCAGTTTTAGTCTGTATCCCCGTTTTTACATGTGAAACTTAAAGGGTTAGTATATTGCATTATTTGGGTGAAATGGGGAACTTTATGTTGGAGAATCAGGACGTAGACTGGGTGATTTTTTGGGAGAACACTTGAAAGATGTAAGGATAAAGGCTGATAAGGAGGTAATGTATATATTTTGATAGACATAGAGTGAAGGATATGGAGGTTTGTGGGTTATTATTAGAGAGAGGTTTAATAAGTAGAAAGTTAAAAGAACAAAAATGATTGGTAGATTAGATGTTTTAGGCAGAGGAATGAATACGGATTATAATTCTGTTTTTGTTACCCCAGATATGTAATGTATTTTCATCATGTTGTCTTATTATTGGTTGATATGTAGCAGTATTTTATCATCTTGTTGAGTTTTAATTATAATACCATTGTATTATAATGATAATCTATCTTGTTAACTATGGGTTTAAGTTAAACGTATACACAATACGTCCTGGATGTTTCAATTATTGAAAATTTTATTATTGCATCTCATCTTAATTATCATTAAATTTGTTTATAATCAATAGATGCGGCACAGCAATTACTACATTTTATTTATTTTATTTACAATATTGTTTCATGAGTTTTACAAATCAATCATCAGAATAAAACACTGCAAGTTTTATGATTTGTATATATTTGTCTACTGCTTTGAAAACCCAAAAGTTAAAAAGTACATAAATAAATTAATTTATTATGTATTATGATTACTAATACAACTATTATATACTTTGACACCGTAAATGTTGGATTTTCTTAATTTTTAGCCCAGCTTATTAACAAAGTTATCAAGGTATGGATGTAAAACTTGTTTTGTGAGAAAGAACATAATTGATTGCCCTATTTCTAGATTGGAAATCTAATATTACATCACATAATAATGTTACAATTGTATTAATTTAGTGAAATTGAAATTAAACGCGATGTACTCATTGTGAGTAGTGAAGTCAAAGATATTGTTTAGTCGTATCTATACTACATATTACACAATAAATGTTTACGTCTATGTCTGCATGATGATGCCAGTTCATTTCTATGGTTTAGAGATGCAATTTTGGGTTTAACTATTATAAAGAATTTCTCGTTTAGGCATAGGCTGCACGATCTGGATGAGTTTGAATACGCCTTGCTTTTTGTAGTGGCTGTCTCTGAGACCCGTTAAAATGACGTTTCTTCGTTCTGCCACCAGGCGCCACTGCAATCATCAGGGGTAAGCTGATCAAAACAGCGCCTCGACATTCGTGTATTTAATACTCGAACGAACACCACTCTGGGTATCAGATGTCAGATTATAAGAGTGTCAAACACATCTACCGTCTCGTGTGGGTAGGTCTGAATTCACTTTGATGTTTTGTTAACGCCTGCTGTAAAAGGCCTGACGTCTGCCGTAATTCAGTTATTGTCTGACAATTTTTCAATTCCGTAATCCCCTACTAACAATGCGCTCATTGTTTTTTTTTTCTTTTATTTTTTCTTTTTTTTTGTCTTTGCTACGTGTGTGACATGCATTGTGGCGCCAGTTTGTAATCCCATATGATGCACATGTTAATAAATTCTTTGTGTTTTGTGGAAAAATAATCAGCATTGGACACATGTTGTACTACTTAAAATGCATTATGTGACAGAATTGTTACAGAGTAATCACCATATCAATTGAACGGTTTTAGTATGTAAAGCAGGTAACTGCACCGAAATGTAATTGTCCGACCATTGCAGTGAAAGGTCTCTATAGTTTGTCATAGTATTTAATCTTGTGTAATAAAGGCACCAATGGACCCCAGACAAAAGGATCATGCGCACTGTTACTCCTGGCCATTGTGCACCAACGTGACAACTGATTGTATTACATTACAGCATCACCATGCCCATCACATTGTGGCCACTTAAATTGCCATTATACTAACTCATTCAGATTGGAGTTTTCAGACTGGGTCGTGATTGTTAACTTCCAGGTCCATCTGGTTGCCCTTTATATATCAAGTGGCAGCAGACTAGTTGGGGCAGCAAAGGCGTGGCAGATCTAAACCCGGCTGATTTCAGAAGAATGTAGACGATGGGTTGGATGTTGAAGTTTGTTCTCGTCGTATTTTGTGCTACAGCTGTGGTGGCACGTTATTGCAAAACCAGGGACGATGATAGTGGTGGCACACTGTCAGCAGGAAGATCCAACAACCATGCATTGAAATTTGCAGAAAAGCACTGGCCTGCATATTGCGATTATCTCTCAAGTAGGATTCTTAATCAAGCACACAAGAATCTGATGATGTCAATTAGTGGCCAGTACCAAGTCATTTGGAAACACCAACGAAAGTTGATAGGCAGTATACTAAGTGAATATGATAATGGCTGTTCCTGGAAGACCTCTCCAATGGGTATCATAAGTGAAGAATCGTGGTATCTTCGAGTAAAACGGTGGGTGATCAAAACTCATATGTACTTTCATTTGAATCTATCGATGATAAAGTCGTATGTACCCTATAGTAGTTCATGTTCAAAGCATTTTATTCGCATATATACACCAAAAGCTGCTGGTGTTAACATTACCACCAACATTGCAGAACAAATGTGTGGGATTAATGAGATGAATAAAGTCTATGTGGAGTCCAATCAGGTGGCCATAGTGATGGCCACCACTGATGCATTGCTAGCTTCACAGGCAAGGCTCTTGTTGCAGTATTCCGTAATGATGAAACATGTTGCTCGAACCTCCCAAGGACAGTATGAACCCAGAAACACTGTACTGATAACCAACTTACATGGAGCTGATTTGAAGCCACTTGGAAACGAGGTTAGACTACGGCATGATGCGTACTTTACCTGGAACATTGTCAGCCACCTCGAGTACTACTTCAGCAACAGTAGTCTTGCCTACAGTACTTTAGACATCCATCAGTTCCATGCCCCAAGATGCTCACTGGCGGTATTCCCTGGTTTGCTCTCTCTGTATTGGACACAGTTTAAAGTTGAACCAAAAGTAGCATTTACTACCAATGTAACAGAGAGTGTAACAGTAGCACTAGATTTTCATAGATATGTGACACTTCAACTGAAATGTAGACAAGCGTTCATGTTTAAAGGAATAGAACTGAACATAACCATTGGAATGGAGGCGAGACGCTTGACCTTGCAGACATGCAGGCCAACTGAGCAGGTGAGAGAACACTATATAACGTCTTTCTTTACGTGAATCTCTTGTTTTATATATCCCCCTATCCCCCCCCCAATTTTCTACTTTCATGCCTTGTTTAAAAATACTTTCGGAACATTGCAGCCTCGGGATCATATAATAGCACATGATTTATTTGTTCTGAGGAGATTGCATCCACAATGAAAAATATAATCTATATATCATTGCAAACTATTGGATTTTGTAGAAGTTAAATAATGTAAAACAAAATAAGGCTTGTGCAAATGCGTATTATAACTGACATGCAATATACATGGGGAGCATGGGTAGTCTAGGGCACACCCACCACACACAGATCAAAGCACAAACTAATGGTATTGGGGATGCTGGTAGTGCGACTGTTATATAAACTGAAGCCTGTTCTTGTCCTCATGGGTGTGGTTGAGGGAAATGCAATTACAAAAAAAGATGTTTCATTCGATTTTTTGTGTGCAGTATCCTATCCATATACATATGGGCCAATGATCAGTCAGAGTAGGGGCGAGTTTATATTTTTTTCCTTTATGTTCTTTGTTATTAGTTTGATTTACAAAGCCGGATATATACTACGAATAGTAACACATGCAATAACATTCATATACATGTAGGTACACATAGTTATTTTTGAAAGCAAGGAAACTAATTAGCAGTGATTTAGTCAGCTCACTGGTGATTTAGTAAACCTAATTGTAATAGTGACCAAAATGGTACAATCATGAAGTGTTACATACATATAGGTCTCTTACGTCAATATTACTCTCTAATTCACCCAAAATATTTTCAAATGTATCATATACCAAAATAGAGCATTGAGCTCCTAGTCTAGATTTTAGACGTAAATATAAATATAAGTATCTAGTGTACGATAGTTATTGTTTTTTTTAACCTTTTCTAATATATTATTTGGAAAACAGAATAGAATACCGAATAAAACATCTGGGGGTATTTATTTCATTAGATCATCTAAAAATATCATTCCACCATGAAACGAAATCTCTTCATAAAGTTTTAACTTGATTACATTGGAAAAAGAAATGTTCAACACTTCTAATCATTTCACATACATTACAATTAGGGTCCTCATTATTATACCATCTGGCCACATTATCGGGACAAGGAAAATAATCATCTATAATCTTAAATTGGATGCTTTGGAGAGAGGTTTCGCGCGCCACTTTATATGGGATATTATGTATTGCAGGCAATCAAAATTGACATAATAATATAACTCTTCCCAATTGTCAATGACTTTACTTCTGACTTAATGTATTGGGGTACTCTAAATAATACTCTTTACAAGTTACTAGGTAAATGGATTTAGATGTATTTTTTTTCTTTTGACCATGATTTTATGTTACTTTTATATTCTTTGGAGGGATTCTATTGTTTTTTTGATCATACAAATCAATGTTCTGGGTATACTGCTCTTCAGATTGTTGCATACCATTTCATTTACTTCTAATTCAAAATTGTCTTTTAGATCTTGACTAGTTTTTAAATCACCATTTAGTTTGATGATATCTTTCAACAAATTAATACCTTGTTGTTTCCAAATTTCATAGAGAAGTGGAACATTATCTACTAATATATATTTGTTTAGCTAAATAGTCTCGTTCAAAACTTCATCACTTGGTTGTGGTTTGTAGAATATAGAGAGAACCAGTTATTGAATACTTCATGATAGAAATCATTTAAGTGTTTTGTAATATTTGACATCATATTTATGTCGGAGGAATTCATTAAAATTGCTAACTTTTGTGACAGCTGATACCAATTTAGTATCGTTGTTATTGTTTGGAAAATATTCTTTTAATCCAACCCATTTAACAGTTAAATCAATTTCATCATTGCTTCTACATCTGGCATTTTAAGCCCCCCATGATCAATCTCATTACTTTTGATAGATGATTTTCTAAATTCATAGTTGATGTTCAGGGTTTCATTTATATGTTTGCTTAACCAAACACCTACCATTTTAATAGGTTCCATAATATATTCTAACCCTATGTCCATAAATCGTCGAGGGAATTTATTCCAAGTGGAATAACTTCCGAATTTGAAAAGCAATTCAATGGAAGCCAATACTGATTACATTTTTTAAAATTTAGAATGTAAAACGTATATTCATTTTTTTTTAAATTTGGTCCAAAGTTTAAAAAAATAAAACTGAAAAGAGGAAAGGCCATGAATTTGAATCGAATGCTTTTTTGAAATCTTTAACTTGTTGATGTACCGAGGATCTACTTTGTCTTTAGTGAAGTCAATTAGGTCTACAATAGGTCTTATATTTTCCACTCTCCACTTTTTTATGTACATGTATGTAGCTTGATCTTCACTAACTAAATGCATTATAGCTTTGTGCAATTTACAAGCGAGAACTTAAGCTAAAATTTTGTAGTCAGTATTTAAAAGGGATATGGGCTTACAATGTTCATAATATCTAATATCTTTGTCAACTTTGGATAAAAATAATAATATTGCTCTTCTTTGGTCTATTGATAAACTTCTTGTGGCATAGCCATATCTTATACCGTCACAGACAAGCACTTTGATATATTTCCAGAAGAATTTATCGAAATCGTGGCTTAAAACTGTCTGACCCAGGGGTCTTGTTGTTTGATATTTGTTGAAGGGCTTTACCATATTCTTCTAATAAATTTAAACCTCACAAAACTCTTTTTATGCATCAGTTAATGTCTGGTGAGGATATTTATAGAATTCACATTATGATATATATATCTACATTATCATTGTTTTCTGAATAAAATGAATTATATTTTTTTTCTTTTAATATATTAGTTTAGGGTCATCTTTTTCTCCTTCTTTAGTATTTAATGTTTTCATGTACTTGCTTTTGTAATTTCTTATCTCTAAATTCAGAAAATATTTGATACCTTTTTCGTTATTCTCTAACGTCTTTACTCTTGATCTAACTAGTGAACCTTTGGCTAATTTTTCATTGAAAATTTCAAACTAATGTTTTACTTTTTTATATCCGTCTAGTAGGTCACTATCTGGTTTATTGTTAAGTTCATTCTCTAATCTCTTTGATTCACATTCTATTTCAACCCCATTCTTTTTAGCTTCTTTAGCTTTGCGATTTGAGAAAGGCTTATTTTTAGATCTTAACTCATATTTCCCTGCATCCCATAATAACCCTCTCATATTGAAGTCATTGTATTTTTGACTGCATACATTTGTCTTACATTTTATCATGTTTATATATTTGAGGAGTTGCAAGATAAATTTCAAAAAGCCTCACCCCCTCTGTTGAGTACTTTGTAATTTGAAATTGAGTAAGATTAGGCTATGGTCTGATTTAATATCTGGTTTTATATCTACCTGTACTAAATCATATATCATGTCTACATAGTTAACCAAAAGTACGAAAGCCCTGCGGGGACATCACACTTCACACTTCACACTTATTTTTTAACCAATGATTTATCTGCGAACAGTAGCTCAAGGGGACAGTTCACAGGTCGTACTTAAAAATTCACACTTCACAGTTCATACTTCACATTTCTCACTTTGTACTTCGCAGTTCACACTTCATAGTTCACACTTCATACTTCATACTTCACAGTGCACACTTCATAGTTCACACTTCATACTTCGCAGTTCACACTTCATAGTTCACACTTCATACTTCACACTTCATAGTTCATACTTCACACTTCATAGTTTACACTTCATACTTCACACTTCATAGTTCACAGTTCACACTTCATACTTCACACTTCATACTTCATAGTTCACACTTCATAGTTCACACTTCATACTTCACAGTTCACACTTCACACTTCATAGTTCACACTTCATACTTCACAGTTTACACTTCATAGTTCACACTTCATAGTTCACAGTTATTGTTTTATGGACACAACCGGTATCTTAGTTCCATATTGCACCACTGTGGGCCAGCACAAAGATTAATCAGTTGTGCATGTGCCCTATATTTATGCAATAGACCCACTCTATTAAGACCACATTTGTTACGTGGTCCCAAAAGAGAGGTGGTCTCTGTACATAGGTTCGTTTTGGTAACTTTATAAAGGTTTGGGATAATGAAAAGTGGTCTTCTTATTGAGGTGGTATGTTAAGCTGGCCACACAGTGTACATTAAAATTGCATTTTATGGATACAAGTGGAAGTCAATGGAGTAATATAACACATCTAATTTATCCAACGTATGGGTGGGGGTGGGACCACTCTCTACGGGATGCTCACTTTGTTTTATTAGCATTTTTTTAATGATATGTAATATCGTATTCCACAAAAAGGCACTGCTATACTTGTGTTCTATACTCGCATAGTGGAGCCTCCCCTGAGAGCTTCTCTTAATTTTAAAAGGCATGATTCATAAGAAATAAACATAGAATAATTTCTATTATATTATAACATTTCAAACACTGCTATCAAAATCAATTTTAAAATACAATCATACACATTATTATCCATGCAGTATGTTTCCTCAGATTTCTGAAAGGTTTGCACTGTATTTTAAAACATGAAACTCATAAACAGTGCTGCCATCTTTTGTCTGAGATAGAATATGGTGATGTTGATTTTATGTGTGAAGTGTGAACTATGAACTGTGAACTATGAACTGTGAAGTGTCCCTTAGGGCTGTTGTTCACAGATAAAGTGTGAAGCATGATGTCGCCGCGGGGCTTTCGTACAAAAGTCTAATCTGGACTGTACTAGTGCAGTTTTTTTTATCTTCCTTGCCATTTATATTTTCTACTATTGGGATTTGTTGTTCTCCATATCTCAGATAAGTTGTATTCATCATTTGTGTAGATTTTTTTTTATCTTCCTTGCCATTTATATGTTCTACTATTGGGATTTGTTGTTCTCCATATCTCAGATGAGTTGTATTCATCATTTGTGTAGAATTTAATGAGATTCTGTAGCATTACTTTGAGAACAGTGCACTGACAAACCACATAGGTTCTGCCTCTTCAACTTCAGCTCCGCCTCCTGTCAATCAAACCCCACTGACCAAACAGGTCACTGGCTCCGCACCAGTCTGACCACCGTCTCCTAGCTGTAAACACGTGTTTTGTTTTCCAACCCTGCCCATCCTGCTTGTTGAACTTATTCAACCCCACTCCCAGCTGGCGGCCACATGTACCACCCGCCCCACTTATCGCCTCGATAATTACCCCTCGGTTCTGATTTCCCCAACTGTCACTCCCCAATCTGTCTTCCTCATTTGCATAAATCACCAGATTGTAAATAATCAGCCTCTCTAATAAACCACTGATTAAACCTGATTAACTGCCGCCTCATATACCTCAAACAAAGTGATCATTTACCCCTTCCCAAGGGGCACTTCCTTCATTTGACAATACACAATTTTATTAAACTATTTATTCTTAATACTTGCCGCTTTTTTGACATACTATTTTTATTTGGTTTAGCATTGGAATTATGTAAAGTAGATTTTTTAAAACGATAATCCACCATTAGTTTTACTCAAATACCCTTGGTTAAATAGCAATAATGAAAATAATAGAATTTGAATTAATTTGTTTATGTTAGGCTGCTTTGTCAGTATTTAATTTCATAGACAATATTGAGTTGTATAGCTATAATGAAGAATTACCGATCTTAAGACTATATGTTTTTTATTCATCTATAAACCATATATATAATTAATAATAAAGACAACTAATTAGAGCTGTGTAAAGGATATTTCTAAAAAAAATTGAACGTCACAATTTTTCAAACTTTCACAGGTTTGAAGTTGCCACCATTACAGGGTGGCACAAGAATATAACTGCAAATCAGTATCCATGTCTTTTCACCCTAGATGTATTAATTGTATTCCTTTGCAATGCGGCTATAAAATCAATTTAATTATAATGAAAATCTGTTTATCAGTTGCATATACTATTTCAAAATATATACATGCATTTTACTGTAGAATAGTTAGTTGGGTTGATGGATTATAACATTTTGCTAATCTCCTGTGTTATGGTTGAGTGGCTTTGTCACTAGGCTAGCCACAATTAAGGCAGAAGGGGGGGGGGGCGATATCGTGATTCATAACTGGTTGTCCAAAAATAAGTGTGGTCTCCACGATCTTTTTTATTTCTCAGCGTATCTAGTCAACTAAAATATCATTGGAAAGGTATTTCGATGCTCTTTTCAAAACTGTCTTCAAATAATTTTTAGTCAAATAGTTTTTGGGTTATCAGCAAAAACAATTTAGAGATAAGAAATTACAAAAGCAAGTACATGAAAACATTAAATACTAAAGAAGGAGAAAAAGATGACCCTAAACTAATATATTAAAAGAAAAAAAATATAATTCATTTTATTCAGAAAACAATGATAATGTAGATATATATATCATAATGTGAATTCTATAAATATCCTCACCAGACATTAACTGATGCATAAAAAGAGTTTTGTGAGGTTTAAATTTATTAGAAGAATATGGTAAAGCCCTTCAACAAATATCATTTGCGTAGAAAGTCTAGGTCCTGACAATGCACCTGTAATCCCGCTCGAACTCACTCAGTATCAATACTACAAACAGTATGCTGCTTTCCTTTATTGTGTAAAATAGTCTAATTTGATTTTATATACCCACCTCCCATTATGTTTATTATGGCCTTCTACAATCTACCTACAAAATGTATCTGTTATTTACATTAACTTGGATTTGAAATAAAACTTGACATTCATACATTATCTACCCTAATATAGTGATGCATTGATACCACCAATTAATGCCGTTTTGAAATTACCTGTTACTTCATAAAAGTGACATTTTTTGCATTTCAATGTCACCTAAACAATAACATACAGCTAAACATTACAAAGGAACACACAATGGATGCAAGCCTGTGGAGAGCATTGATTGTAGAAAAGCTTTAAGTCGAAGTGCTAACATGCACTGTCTAATTAATGAGAGATGGCTTGTACAATTATTACTTCATTTGTAGTTCATAGTAATAGAATTTCTTTGCCAAAGTTTACAGTCGTTATTCTGTTTTACTATGATAAAATCAAACTCCTCACTCATATAAAATTAAGTTTAACAATAGTAATGCTTGTCAATTATACCCTTAGCATAGGACAAACACGTTCACGTTGGCCACTCTTTTTTTCTAACTGAGGATTTAAAAAGGTATTGAAAACGCCACCAATGACAATTTTTTTCTTCATAGTCCTCAAGGCATCAAGTATGTTTGGAAAGTCTATTTGTTCATGGGATTTGTATTTTGTGGGGGTATAGATATTGAGTAATGTTAAACTATGTTCTTCAATTGTCATGTCTAGCAACACGATTCTACCGTCATGACTTACTAACCTTTCATGTATCTTGTATTCCAGGTTTGCTGGAAAAAGAACTGCTACACCTCTGCTATTGTTAGTACCATGACAGAATTCTATGTTACATATACCTCCCCATTCATTTATCCACATTTTCAGATAGCTTTAATATAGGAACGCGTTTCTTGTAGAAGAGTTATACGATTACCGTGAAATTTCTGAATCCATAGAAAGATAGCTCTTCACTTACTACTCTCTCCAAGGCCTCATACATTTAAAGACTTAAGTTTCAATGGTTCATTCTCATTCGCTCCATTCATGGATTTAGTTATGACCATTGTTTGCTTAAGAGTGCTACATAGTGATACCACTAAAGACTTTGGTTGTGACCTTTTAAATTGATTAAATTAATCAAAAGTCTTAGACTTTAGTTTAAAGTTAGTTAACTCATTAAACTCAAAAGTTCATTTTAGTTCAAAGAATGCAGTTTAGTCATTGAAAATTCCATTTTAACCATGATTAATTTGGATTTAAGAGAAATCACAAAAGCTTATTGTAATAATTGATACATTGAAAACAATACTTTAGCTACAGTAGGGTGTATTATGATATCTATATTTATTTTGATACAGAATAGTTATTCATAAAAAAATTTTAAATCTTTATTGTACAAATGCTATTGTGTGCAAATTTAGTTTAGGTCTAGTTTTTTAAAGTGGCATATTAGGTTAGTTAAATCATAGAATTTTCCAAATCAATCTTGCAACTTGGCATTGAGATTAATTTAGTTTCATTTTAAAAATGTAGTCACCCCTACTCTGGTACGCCCTATTGAGATCTGAATGCAAATATATCTTCTCACAAAAGGGCCCAACCCTAAATTGAACTGTGTTCAACCTAAAAGGTCATGGGCTACAATAATTGCTGCGTAACTTAACCTATATTCCCATGCAGTTTGTCAACAAGTTGGATTGTTAATAGTAATTAACAGTCAGTAATTAGTGCTGCACCTGCCACTACCAGGTGTCAGGCAGCGGGGGATTGCGCGCATGCTCCGTGCCACCCCACACCGGCTTGAAGATGACACGCTTTCGGTACGAGGGTGTGCATGCCACACAGCCACGCCACCTGGTGGGAGGAGACCACAGCACAGGCGCAGGTGAGAGCAGTCACACTTGTCTTCCAGAGAGGTTTTGCTCATTTTTCTTAAAAAATAATTATAAGCTCAATTCATAAGAACAGATGAGCTTCAATTTAGATTGCAGTTTTATAAGCATTGAGAAAATAAATCTAAATTTAATGACAATCTTGTTTTTTTTCAAACTGTAGTAAAGACAAATCAATAGACATTTTAATGCCTGGTCTGTATAAAATACTGTGCTCAATAGTATTACATTTTATGAAAATAGGTCTCTGCGCATTTGGAGCTCTAGAATTGATGACATCATCAACAGATGAGCACAAGGGCATCTTCTGTGATGACGGTGTCTTCACCCTCCCAACGCAGCATGACTTCAACACGGGCAAACACACACTGCTGTTTCTCATCTATGGCATAAGAGGCGTGGTGTCTCTCAGCTTAGACATCATATACAAACTATCTACCATACAAAATGTATTTCCTTCAGATTTACACTTAAATCCATCCAAAAGACATTTCTCAAGGTCTCAAGATAGAAATCTCCAATTGCTTCTGTACCCTTTCCACCAATATCAAATATCAACAGGTTTTTATATATGATGGACTAAACAACATTCATAGTTACATGTTCATACAGGTTGTGCACAGACATGCACCTTGTAATTTCAAATTTCAACTATGGGAGGACCACAATCAGTGCTTTCTACAACATTGTCAAAATGAGTTCAACACGACTGGAAGCCTAAAAATGGTCTTATTTCCCAGAATTTATGTCTCTATACGTTTCAATTTTTCTCAAGCTAGGACTTGCTTGAACAGTACTGTTCTAGTGCACATTATGTCCAACATATATGATAGTAATAAGTCAACATTCTGCTCTAGAAAGAAATATGAACTACCCGTTAGAAATGAGTTCACTGAAATATCCATGTTTAATGTATTTGATTGCGGAATACTGCATATTTCTCATTGGCAGATCATTAAGCTGATTTTTACCTACCAAAAAGCATGGTTCAGTAGCATACCTGTAAACTTTGGTATATTACATACACATATTTCTATCACTGGTACCACTGAATACTATAACAGTCTAGCCACTGACTTCATCCACTCTCTTTTAAACTTAACCAGAACACTGTCTTTTCTTACTAATCACATAGACATGTTCTTCATGATATTGTCATCTGGAGATTCAGTGATAGTGAATGTAAGGCATTACACAAAAGTGACAATCCAGTATACCAATATGCAGGTTGATGGCCAATATCAAAGACCTCCCTTTGGTTATATGCATAGAGATCTGCTTGAACCTTTTATCTGCATGGAATTATGCGCCTGGCACCGTGAGGTTGACGATTATGGATTTTACAAAAATGCGTTTGATGAGAATAAGAAAATGTACCAGTTACAGTATGATTTCTACTTAAAAACACTATTTCATGGTACACATAAAGAAACACCGTGGACATTCATAATGGGTTATAACGTCAATGGTTTGTATACGAATGTAGATACTATAGTCAGTGTCAACATGACCATTATGGAACCAAAAGCATTATCATGGCGAATGACCCTTGATGCTTGTCGACAACAAGGAAAGTCCCTATTTCAGTTTTCATCATACAGACAATTTGTGATGTTTGTTGAGAGGGAATATGTGCACAGCGGTTCACTGGATGTAGAAGATTTCCATTCGGTCCTTGTGTGGTACGTCACGATCTCTGATAGACTAGTGCTATCTCGGGAGGAGGTCAGCAGAATATGCATAGATATCGGCAAGTTACGTTACATCCATTACATACAATTAAAAGATCAACATCAACGTAATTTTTATTTCTATATTCCAGCAACTGTCCTCGAGTTTAATGAGATGATCTTTTGTGATCGCAAATATAGCATTGATGTTATCATGAGGTTATATTCTGATTACTGTCCAACAGTGTTCAAAATTGGGATTGCGCCGATATTATTCTTTGTGCCATGCGATATGAAATTTCAGAATGCTGGTGTTCTGTGCACTGGCCCTCGCATATTAACAAATATAAAATATTGTACAGTTAATAGAAAGAACTTCATCTCCAGTGTCACTCAATCGTTTCACCAACCGACTTATCACATGAGCTTTTTCCAGTTGCATGCACTATATAAAGTACCCAATGTTCGACCACCTTGTGCACCGCCTAATAGTAGGTATAGAGAAGACATGAGAGAGGAACCCCCGAGAAGATATCGAAATGATCTCAAAGGACATCCTCGACCTCCTGCTCCAGGATCCCCTGGAAATTCAAAACAATTTAATTCTAACCGGTCTAGAAAATTCAGCTCGAAAGACTTGATTGCATCAGCCAATGTATTAAATGCTAGAGGCCCACCTAGACACTTCAGTTCCTCTTCATCCAATACATTTCCCGAATCATTCAACTCTAAAAAATCAAGTGAATTTACTGGAAATGTAAGATTTTTAGGACCACCTGCCCCACCTTTAGAAGACGAATCTAGCCTACTCTCAAATGAGACAGACAGGGTGATTAGGAGATATATTGATGAATATCTTTCAAGTGGCACATTCTTCGTGTGTACTGACTACACAGTAATCTTGAATTACCACGTTTGTAATGGCAAATATGACTGTCCTGACGGAGAAGATGAGAAGAACTGCACAGTATGTGAGGCACAGTCCGGGGCCACAGTGAGTCTTCTTTCTGACAAGCACTGCTATTCCACATGCAAACAGCCACTCTGCATCTGTGCACCTCTCTACTTCCAGTGCATGTCCGGTGGCTGCGTGCCTATGTCAACCATATGCGACTGCTACAATGACTGCACTGATGGTTCCGACGAAGTAGCCAACTTGTGTTCATATTTCAGCTGTAATTATGTGAGGCTGCGTCATAACTCAATATCGTTTAGAAATAATGGCACATGCTTAGGTCCGAAAGCTGTGCTGCATAGCGTTTCTACCGCACACTTGTGTGATGGAACCGCACGGTGCATGTTTGGAATCGATGAGGCTCTGGCCATGTGCAACAAATCATTGTACATAGTAGGCTCTTTGCGGTGTGTGCGTGAACAAACTATGATACACCTTAAACAAATATCAGAAGATTATGCCCACTGCCCATTGTCCAATGATGACACGATACACATCTATTTCAATGCACACGTTGAACCTTTTTGCAAAACTAAAGGCTTTGCACTCCACTGTGTTCAGGCTAATAGTATACCCGAGATTAAAGCTGAAACTAAAAGCATATATTTGGATAATGTACCTAGCGTATTCAATGAGCAAAAGCCATTTGCAAGATTATCGCATTTGTTAGTGTTAACAGTCATAAACACGCCAATTTCTGAACTGCCAGAGAGTATCTTTACAGGACTGGAGTATATCACAACATTATCTATTGATTATTGTTCACTGGTCACATTTGTACTGTCCACACCATTGAAACACCTAACGTCTGTTAGTCTGAAAGGAAATCCATTGACCTATATAGCATTTAACACTACTGTACTAAATATCCACAGCTTGGATGTATCACACACATTTATAGTGTCTATAACACATGTTTCTTCACTTCAAAATTTAAAATCTCTTTTTGCACAAAACTCGCAAATATATAATGACTTTATCGATGAATTGGCCGTTTCGACAACGCTTGATACATTTGTATTTTCTCATTCAAATGTTGATGTTTCTCAGTTTGGCTTTGGCATATCCAAATGGCTTAAAAAGATTAAATATCTAGAGGTAACAGACGCCGCCATTTGCTGCCTAGCCTCCACAGATGCAATCTGCAAATTTGACTCTTCTCGTGAGGAGCACAGGTATAGTTTGTCCAATCAGTGTCAATCCAGCTTGCAAAACGCTACTGTCTCTGTATCTCTTCAGTTCTTGATGATTGCGATCATAGTTTTCAATGTCATGGGCATGTTGTTTTATATAAAAAGCAAGAAGTCTACCAACACATTCTTGATCTTTGTTCAGATTGCCGCTGATCTACTGTTAGCCGTGTACCTAGCCAATGTTCTTGCAATAAGCTACTTAAACCAGGGCAATAAGGAGTACTTTGTAATAGCGTGGCAATACTCTATTTGGTGCAACCTAGCAGCTGTCACTCACCTCACGTCTATCACAGTATCCAGAACCTCTTCTCTTGCGCTTGGAATTTACAGGTCCTGTCGACACCTTCTTAGATTTCTGTCAATCCAGCGACTTGTAAAGAAACTTTACACTGTGATGTGTGTGCTGTGGCTCATTGTCTGTCTCAGTTGTCTCATTCCTTTTATTCTCTACATAAATGCGGAAGTGAAAACAGATGTATGTGTCTATGGCATCCATTCATTGTTTATTGCTGTCTACAATGTCACAATCAATGTTCTGGTTGCATCTGGCATAAGTCTATGCTATTCCAGTTTTATTACTGATGTTCAGAAGTCACTTGTGGCCACCAAGGTTAAGAACAAAAGGCGTAGAATGATCATACGCCTGTGTGTGATGATGGTCACCACATTTCTAGCCTCACTAACAACCGCTGTTCTCACCTCTATTGCCTACTTCTTTCAAGTGACCGAAAACATCTATGTCTATGTGACTTTGATTGCAAGCATTGCTCCCGCCATTGCAAATCCGCTCATTAACACACTGACCACCTCTCAGTTTCTGCATTACTTCAGTGCTTATATTCCCAGCAGGGTAATTTATGCAGCATTGAAAACCATAATGACAACCTTTTGTGAATTGCTGTGGCGATTGGGATGCGGACAGGCACACTTAAAGCCTAGCAAGCATCCAGGCGGTAGTTAAAGAAATGAGGGTACACGATATTGCAAGAAAAACACAAACACAACATTCTCATTATATCACAAGTCACGTGAATATCCATGATATGTTTATTCAAACTTGATAAGAAAGACAAAGTAATTTCAAAGTGCTTTATGCTCCCTGGCTGCGGGCGGGGATGGCTCACCCAGTACACCCCCCCCCCCGCTCACACACACAGTAATACCCCCACCCCACCTCGCTCACATACTCACTTTTTATAACCAATTTTTGTATAACCAAAGTTATAACCAAAATATTCTCTCTATTGAGACCACCTCTGATGGGGTGTGACTGTGGTGGGGGTGTGACTGTGGTGGGGGGTGACTGTGGGGGTGACTGTGGTGGGGGTGACTGGGGTGTGACTGTGGGGGTACTACACTCACACTTAGACGGGTGGTCTTATATTATGATAGCACATTCAATGTACAGTTCTTCTATAGAGAGAGAGTGCTCTTATAATTGTAAAATTGAATGTACCTGGTATGCGGCATAAGGTCTCATTTTATACTACATATTCTCTTTTTCGCTGCTTTATTCATCAAACAAATCAAATTAATAAAATATCCTACTAGTTTCGAGATCTTCAATCTCCTTTTCAATAAAAAAACATACGAAATTACACATTAATAAGAATATCAAGTCAACATAAATCCCCATAAGTATTTTACATTATCTAATTTCTATATGTCATTCAACGATCTGTATTTACTATGTCTTCTTAACTTTATAACTCCCCCCAATTTCTCAACACTTGAAACATCTATACCATCGGGTTTAAAAACAAAACTTAGTTAGAGCTCTTTTAAGTCATCTACACAATGCACCCTAACCACTTGTTTGTTTCAGATCTACTAGTACTGGCACACACTGCTTGATGACGTTTCTCCCACTGCTATAACTGCGTATCTTGACCACCTGGCTACACTGGTCATCTCATTAAAGAGAGGTTGTATTGTAGAAATATTTTCATTTGTAAACAAATAAGGCTGAAAAGTCAATTTTGGAGTAGAGAGACGTGACTAGGCTCAAATGAAAGGTCTCTTTGAGAAACTCAAGGAAGGTTTACGTTCATTGACCTCCGTTTGACCTATGACCTTGAAAACGGCATGAGCGTAACATCGGTCTTACCACATTGAGAATGGTATCATTTAATTTTTCTTAGTGAGCCACTCATTTTGGCATTAAGCAACACGAAATAATTTCAGGGGCGTAGGCGTGGCGGCGGTTACCCTTAAAACACAAATTCCCCGTCAAACGTAGGCAAAACAAGGCACGCTGATGATGTTTGTTTTAACGTCTAGCCTACATTCGGGGTTTTGATTTGGTACCATTGGCGTTTTTCTAACTTTAACGACGGCGGAGCAAATGCGATTTGAAAAAAAATAGTGCTCGGCATTAATTGCAATTACTGATGACTATGCATGGGGCCACGCGAAATGCCCGAGAGGGACTGAAGACCGCACAGTCCTGTCACAGGATGCCTATATCTTTACTATCTGCAGCATTTAAACACAAAAACGCGCCGTTCGTTTACCATCGGCGCACTGCTTTATTGTGCCTAACACCATGAACTTATTCATGACCTCTGATTTTGGCTTCAAACCAATCAGAATGCAGCAGTTAGGGATGTGTCATTGTGACACAATGTGTAATATTTCTAATAATGATAAATTACAAGCTATATGTTGGATGCCAGTGGTCGTGAGTGGGAACTTGTTGAGGAGCTGAAGGCGGTACGAAGCAGTTTCTATGAGCGTTTCTTGGAGCATCTAAATTTGTCATGATGAATATTTACCTTGATGACAAGTGACTAGTATGAGCGTTTTACTTGACATGTACATGTTTCACCAGAAAATGATATTTACCCCTATTTTGAGCTTTGTAAAATGGAATAAATAGCATAAACAGCCTTTGTATTTCCTAACTTTAGTCTATTTGTTTTCATAGCCAGACCCAAGTTTTCAGAAAAGGGGGGGGGGGCGTACTTGAGGGATTTCATGGCAAACCCTATGAAAATGAAGTATTTTGATGGGGAAGGGGGGCGCCCCCACGCCCCCCTGGATCTGCCTATTTGTTTTCATGATTTAGTACTCCATAAAGCCTCCAGATAATAACATACACATACAAATATCTACAAAATAGGAAAACAAGTGAATCAAGTAGCATACTTGTATGCCAATTGAAGCTGCTGCTCATCTAAATTACACCTGTAATCTCCCCAAGGAAAACATTGTCTCAAAATTATAATTGCATGATAATTGCATCAATTTACACATGGAAAAAGAATACGCTTAAGGGAACGATCATAAATAATGATACCGGGGGGTCGTCCAAAAAGGTGTGGAGCGGGGTGTCGTCCAACTTTTCTGATTCCTTTTGTGGAGGTCGCTGAACTTTTTCATCACGCTACGATATATTTTTTCAAATACTATCATTTTGCAATGCAATAACTGTATAGAGGGCTTTTTCTTTAGCAGGTGGATGGGGGGGTCACTAAAACTTTTAAAATGTTGATGGGGAGGGGTCGTTTAACTTTTTCTTCGAGCCCCCAAAAATAAACGAACCCCCCCCGGTATCGTTATTCATGATCGTTCCCTAAGGAGGGTGAGTTGCGCTACAAACACGCCCACTGCGCAGGTTTCTTACATTATTCCTCTCACATGAAACATTGAATATTATGTTGCATGCCGGATCACAAATAAGGTGGTTGGAACCCGAGTGTGTTAATGTCACAGGTGACTATCCGGTATTTCTTACATATATACAAAACTTAACATTTCCAATTATCGTACTGGTCAAAGATGAAAGATGTGTAGCTGAGTTGGTGTAGAATAGGATAGAATAGAAACATTTATTTCGGATTAAATTCCATAGAAAAGACATAAAATATACATATATACATAAATAAATAGTAAATAAATAAAACTATGCATAGCTGCTACGCAGTATCGTGATTTTTTTAAGGCATTTATGGAGCAAAATATTATAAGTAAATGTGTATGATTATAAGAATCGAATAAGATCGTATATGATGTGTTTCATTAGTAGCTTCAATAAAACGTGTCTACAATTAATATAAGTTTCGATACTACGCAATTTAAAAACCGATTCCTACATGTATCTGTCAAATACGACGTTAAATTGCCATTGTTAAATCATACCAGTGGGCCTAAGAAACTTTTAATTCCATCAATGAATACAGAATCCTCTTCTATTTACTAAATAGTACTATCCCAATGCTGAATTCATTGTAATCACATCTCAATTGGCTTTTATTGTTGGACCACGGATTATGGCTTCTCGACACGGAAGTTTTAACATGGTCTGTAAAAACTAGATCTAGGATATACTCAATGTAGACGTATATTTCATTTTGTGCATTACATGTATTATAAAAAAACATCTCGTGTCTGTAGTTTACACGATTGTCTTTAAACTTATATAATATTCACCAGTATATACCTAACCTCATTCATTTTATTTGTCTGGATAAATTACGTGTAATAGAATACAGATGAGACCGTTTTCGACCGGGTGATATTGATACAAGGCGCAAAGAGAAACGGTTTTTCTAAAAAAAAAAAAAAAAAAAAAAAAAAACTACAAACCTTTTGGTTTGTCAACACACCGAGGAAATACTAGATACATATGATTTAATATACTTTTGAAAGACTTGAATAATATCGTGTGTTGCAGACCTTCTAACAGGAACACGTTTCTTGCCGGTCCTTGCAGTGGGGGTCTTGCATGTTATTCGTGTGCTACGTGCATTCCGGGGGTTGAATATTTTTGTATTTGATAATAACACCATACAACCACAGAATGGTGAAGAAATACAGGTGATTTTACACACGTAGGTAAATTGACATGTTAAAATTCCCAATATTGTAGCCTCCAGAATAATTCTTATCCAACACGAGCTACAGTAAAACATGTATGCATCTGGTGGTGATGATGAGTTTCTATCCACCTCCTGAGCATAACATAACATACATGTGTGTATAGCAGAAGCTGTGATCTACATTAAGCATCTATTTTGCTATCAAACAGTTACCAATCCACATTTGGGTAACTGATACCATCCTGATACCATCCTTGGGACGGGCTTCACCCTGACATCCTGGACATGCATAGACTGTGTTAGCCTCAAGCCTCCCAGTTCTGATAATGTCATCAATTAAAAATAAAGATTAATGCATAATGCAGTGGCAGATCAAGGGTATGGTTTCGATTGGGGGTGCAAATCCAAAACTGTATACTATCATACTACCCCACAAAATACCCATCACCAAAGGGGTTGTCCGTGGGCCAGGGCCGCTCCCCCCACCCCCACCCCCTTCCCTGGATCTGCCACTGTATTGGTGCATTACAAACTTTACTATTCATGTGTTCCTTTAAAAATAATATATAATAATGATGATAATAATTATAGGTAGACTATTGTATGAACCCTTGTAATAGTATATTATGTGAATGCCATGTAATGTAGGCCATATTGCAGGGTTTTTTTAAATATAAAGCTTAAAATATATGGGTGTAAAAATAAAAAATAAAAATTGACAAACTGCTTTTTTTCTTTTAGTTATACTTGTGTGTTTGTGTGTCTGTGCGCGCGCGCGCGTGTGTGTGTGTGTGTGTTTGTGTATACTACAAATTAAAACACAAAAGGAAAAAGCTTGAATACTTAATGGTTATTAAATTAGCTTTATTTCATGCATGGTAATAAATTTCCCATAAGCAGGTTTCCTGCTGTTATAACTCATATTCTGTATGGTCATATCTTTCTTAAATGCATAGTGACCCCTGTATATTTTTACATTTTTGACACTACCATATAATGAAGTTTCTATGTTTAGAATATTACCAAAATTTAGAAGACAGATTAACCCTAATCAGTACATTAGGGGTCCGTTTGGACCCCAGGGGTATACTTTTTGTGATATATCGTTATCCGCTTGGTATTTATTCTTTTCCTTTTAGGTAATTGTCAACCTATATATTGTCTCTATCAGTACCGAAGATTATGTGATTTAGTTAAATATTAGGACGTACATAAAAGATATTTGCTTGGGGTCCGCATGGACCCCACACCCGTTGAAAACAGAAAATGCAGGGTGCACTGGAAATTTTTTTGATTGAAGGCCTTTAATGAAGTTGTCAGCTCATATCTTCCCATTATCAAGAATGAAAATTATTTTCTTTGGTTATACATAATGACCAATACAAAAGCAATTTTATTGGGGTCCGCATGGACCCCAGACACGATGGCTACAGAGAACACAGAGTTGTTTGTTTGATAATATTGACCTGCTACATGTTATCACCAGATATAATAAAATGAAAATTAGTTTTGATATTGGCATATGTGTTTAGTCGTTATCAAAACAATAACGACCACAGTATTCAAACTTCAAATGATTCAGAATGCTTTGCCAAGAATTTTTATGTTGGGGTTGACATTCCTGCTAAAGGGAATATTACCATCTCGATCCCATTGGATACCAGTACAAAGCGGGAGACTTTTGCTCACCGTGGGCCTGTCTGGAATAAGCTCCCTAAACATCAGGGACAGTGATAGCATTAAAATGTAGACTCAAAACTTACCTCTTCCGTATTGTTTTATTAATTAGTAGCAGGTAGCTAGTGTTAATTTATTTAATAAGAAAAACACTTAGAATATCAAATTGATTATTATTATTATTATTAATATGTATATAATAAAAAACATAACTGTTTATTTGTTATTTTTATCTGGCACAGTCATAATTAACATATGGATGTATTTGTATCACAGAAAGATCATGAATTTAAAAGAAAAACACATCAAATGATTGGGGTCCACATTACATGTACCCCTATTGTACTGATTAAGGTGTTTTTGTTAATGTACTGATGAGGGTTAAACAAATAGTGCACTCCACTTAGCAGCCTATTGATTTGTATAGATATTCTGTGCTGCAAGCACAGCAGCGCCGCCATGTGGTGAGGATGTAAAACGCAAACTAATGCTCTCTGCAAGGATATAACGAAAGGGGTACTTGCTACTATATTATCATAAATATTGAATTATTATATAAATCTAGCAGAAACTAACGCTTTTCATTTTGATAAATGATATGACATATGATATCAAACCAAAGAAAGAGAGAAAACATAGAAGTGTAAAAACATTTATTCAAGAAACTTCATAACATCATTATTTCGTAGATACAACATATGATTCTATAGTGCCATCTGTCTTTTGATTTAACAAAGATTGACACAAATTCATTATTATCATTACTAATCACTTAAATTAAAGTATGAATGCACTACAATTAAAAAGTTGTATTGTTGAACATAAAATAGAAGTACATAATAATAGAATAATGAAATTACTTAAAGATTAATAACAGTGCAATGGTCTTTATGTACACATATATATTTATTTCAATGAATGTCTGGTGGAACACACTTTAACAAGACTTTAAGCATTGATATCTTATTAGACATATTGCTCAAGTCATAATGACAAAGTTGTAAACTTTTTCTTGCATATCAATAGATAGGAAAGGTCAAACTGATGATCAGCCAATCAACGCTCCACACTTGTACCAAAGTAACAAACTACTGAATAATGTTGGTTTGTCACATTTGGTTTTGACCATTCAAAGAACATGAAATGTGACAATCATGAATTATTAATAAGTAGTAGTTTCTCACTCATTACTATGTATTATTAGCACTTTTTTGCCCCTTACCAATCACACAGCATCAAATGTCCCAATCATAAATATTAATTAGTAGACTTTTCTAATCCTTTTTTTGCACTTTTTCTCAAGTGGTTTCAGATACAGTGCGACATAAGTAATGAACCTGTTATTAAAGTGGATAATTACCTATTAGATTATCATGTAAGTATAAGAGGAGCACAATAAAGAAATTGTCTAATACCATTTTCAAAGCCGAGCTTCGCAGAAAACTCGAGCTTTATAGCCGTCATAGGCGTTTCATTGTGTTCCCTCTCCACCGCCTACTACGTTTACTATAAGCACATCCACGCTGAAATTAGTGCCCAATTTGAATATTATCAATGAAACTGAAAGCGGCTGACAATCGCCGATGTTAATGAGCTTGGAAAACGTCGTAGCCATCAAAATTAATACGCCAAGTTATTTAAAGCGTTAGCAACAGCGGGTAAAACCGCCATTAATGCGCTTAGTTATCAAAAATAATTGTTTTACCCACTCTGCAATATGCAGACAGATTTGTAGTAAGTGATGCATGTTGATGTTATTTTTTCTGCCTATGCATGTTAAATGTTATTCAAAATGAAACAAATGTTCTTGATTTAAGATCAATGATTTGGAAATGCTGATAAAATATTACTGCCGCCCTATGATGTGTGAATAAATAAAATATGAAAAACATTACTTAAACCATTGTACTTTATTTCACTATAAGTCATGGTTACTCAGCATAAAAGTGAGCACTGGAGTTATTTTTTAAATATTATTTATTGAAACTGTTCATGGTCCAAATTTACCGCAAAAATATTGGCCCATCCAGTACAGAATTGACCCATTGATTTGCCTTACCAAGGGGCCAATTGTCCCACTACAAGTTTAGACCAACAAGAACTCTGCTTTATTATGTCCTGACACAGTTATGTACACAGATACAAGGGGGGTGAACGAATAGGAGGAGGTGCCGTTAGTAGGCACCAAGTCAGTCGTTAGTAGGGAATTTTCCTCGATTCAAAATGGTAAGCTCCCGAAAATTGCTTTTCTTTTCCCACTTAAAAGGCATTATGCATTTCTAATTTGATGTGCCTATCAGGTGAAGTAATATGTTGGCCTTCTGTACAAAAAGTTGGACCATTTAACATTGTCTAGTATTTGATAACACTTAGCTACAAATGTGCTGGTCATTGAAAATTGGAGTAAAATTTCTCATGACTAGCCCATTGGTACTTAAGTGATCTCAAATACTAGAGACGTTTGGAAGGTCCAACTTTTCATGCAGACGCCTAACATATTATGTCACCTAATAGGCATATCAAATTGGAAATGTATGCCTTTGAAGTGGGAAAAGAAAAGCAATTTTCGGGAGCTTACCATTTCGAATCGGGGGAAAATCCCTACTAATGACTGATTTGGTCCCTACTAATGGCACTTCCTGCTATTCGTTCACCCCCCTTGAGATAAGAACTATTTTTAGAGAAAATGAAATGATTGTGCTAGACTAGTATTTGCCTTATGATTCACCATAAGCTGGAAAAAGACAAATAGGATAGGTTATAAAGTGTTATGCAGTGCTGACTATCATCAAGGGGATGAATTTGTATTTAGTCGTCTATCTAGGGGTAGACAATGTGTTGCTAACTGTTTTATATTTCTACTGACTGCATTTGAAGAAAATTTTACTATGCACTCCCAGCCGCATAACATTCTCAAGCTCGGCTTTTCAGGACTCTCAGTCCTTTGATTATTCCTCCAAGACAGTGGTTATCAGTCAAAGAGATTAATTGCTTAGCTTGTACAAAACTGTAGGTTTTCTGTAATAGCTACTCTATATTTGCCTGAGAGGATTAAAAGCCTTATTGGTCAAAGTACAGTTCACCTCCTTATTGGTATAATAACCATGGGAATATCAATAACTACAATATTTTGAGGCATTAATGCATAAAATGTTGTTTGGTATATTTTATAATTAGCTTTTTTTGTTTGTTGTTATAGTAAAGCAGGTTGTCAGTGTATATTAAAATGCAGCCCTTCTCCTAACAGCCATTAAATACTGACCTAAGTAAATACCAACTTTAATTGTGTATCAAACTTTTAAGGATTACCCAAGATACTTCATAAGCAAGGTTCCTAAATCTATATCCCATGGCATCCAACAGGACTTGAACCCATGATATTGCGTCACCAAAAGCCGTCAAAATCCATTATATTAATGAAGGATTATTTGGGACCTCATAAATTACAGTGTGTACTGCTACACGCATCTTGGGAGTTGAATCATTCATTACGAAATGTAATATGAAAGATGGCTGTCATTTTAATACAATTTGAAATAATGAAATATGCTATTTATATGTTTTACTTTATGTAAAATTATCATACTATCATTTTTAAAAGATATTTTACTGTATCAGACTACTCATGAATATCGCATATCATATGTTTACAGCCATACTCTGAAAAACACATGCCACTGTTTAACAACATGCTTAATAAGGAATGGGAGGAGCCTCATTTTAATGTTGACCCTTATTATAACTCAATTAACACACTTCATGAATATGCTGGTACTTTTCCTGGCCACTGATTGGTTGAACACCAAAAGTGCTAAAGTGTACAACTTTTTTAATACCTTATGCAAGATGTCTATTATATGAAATTAAGTCATTAGGCAATGTGCCGTATGGTCGTGGGTTCGAATCCCACCAGAGACTATGTGATATGGTCCTTACCTGACATGGAATCATAAGTCTAATGACTTAACTACATATAATGGTATATGAGAGTGGTCACGGTATTGCTCGCACTTTTCTGCAAAATGTCATTTTTTTAGTTTAGTTTGTAGCTTCATAATTTTCTAGCAGGGGCTAGACAAGTGGTATACAACTTCAAACACTTTGAACCCACCCTCAACGGCTTAATTTCTGTCTATGTAAATTGTGGTGGTAACAGGACATGGTTGGGGGTAACAGGACGTGTGAAATATTTCTGCTCTTCAACAAGTCAGGTTTTAAAAATGAACTTTAAAAAGGATTAAATCTCTTATTCCAGGTTAAATACTTTGCAAAAAACATATGTGATAAAACAATCTTAGTATTTTCGAATGTGTAGAAGTGGAGTATCCATTTGTCCAGTTGATGGGAGTAACACATGTCCTGTTGCTCCCACCAGATGGGCATTTTTTCTATTTGTAAAAATAGTCATATAATTTCCATGATATGTAAAGAAGGATTGATGTAGAAGTATTTCTCTCAGTCCTAGTTAAGTATATCAGCATTTTTGAATGTATGGACCATATTTGTAATGATCTTGCCAAATGAGTCTGAACTGGTGTTTCTTTTCTCAAAATAGAGTGGACCACTGTGGCAGCCAGCGCATTTGGCACATGGATTAAGAATTTTTATATGGGCAATGCAATTTTACGACAGTGATATGAAAAATGACCCTTTGTTTGACTAAAAATCTTATGAAACATTGACTACTTACATTTGTTAGGTCATTACGATGGGACTCGTTTTGAAATGTGTCCAATAAACTTAAAGATGTGACAGTTTCACTCGAATGTACTTACGGAATAGGTGCTATTGATGAACATTTCAACAAGTTTAATGGTCATACAAACGTTTAACATTTCCTGTGGACAAAATTACCATTACTCTATGGGAGTAACCATCCCAATTGTCATTTACGTGTTGTGTAACCGGCATTAAATTATCTAACCATGTATAACTATAGCTTTTTATAGCTTTTTATACCGTGTAAACAACATGTTAGTACTTTGCCGGTAGCAAACAACATGAACTACTTAACTATGATACTTTGACCATTGATAACATCAGACTGACCAATGGTCAGTTTCCCCTCCAGCTATCCACAGAGACGAGTTCTTAAAGTAAAAAACATGTTTGTAGTAATTACCAAAGCCCTGTGGATAGACTGAACAATGGCAGTTTGTATGACATGTTGGTGTGGGTTAGGAATATTGTACTGTACAACCTCCAATTGAGACTGGCTATAGAAATTAAATCAAGTCAAATTATTTATCAAATCACACGTATACAGATAGGTATGTATCGAACCGTTATAAAAAACGTATATTTGATGTTCGTTTTACTCTAGTCACTCTGTATTCTACCAAACGTGCCCCCATTAAAAGTATGATGACAAACTATTCATATTATTGATGGTCTGTAATCTAGGCATTTTTGAATGTCCTCGTCTAACCTGCATTGATTTACAGCGAAAGCCCAAGGCAGCAGTTGTTGCCGAAACTGTCAACCAATAAGTAGAAATAATAGAGTGTTGTAACAAGATGAACTAATCATGATAAGATCTAGACATGTCTTATCGAATGGCAAATGACTGTACTCTACCTCCAGAAACGTGTTTCCACATATGAACACACACACACACACACACACACACACACACACACACACACACACACACACACACACACACACACACACACACACACACACACACACACACACACACACACACACACACACACACACACACACACACACACACACACACACACACACACACACACATATATATATATCATTAAATACCCTACATATGACATCATTCTATGATTAATAGCATACTTAAACCACAACAAAAATATCCTTACATGTTGTGCATAATCTTGATAATCCACACATGAATAAACGCTGTGATCTCTGAGCACTTTTGATCCAATTAGTGATTATTCTATTCATGTTGGATGCATGAACCTCCACCCAAGAAAATGTACAATGCTTATCAAAAGCAACAATTCAACAGTCCACATTAAATAATCACAAGTATAGTTTGTCACCAACCTCCAATCAGACAGCTCGAGGTCTTCCTGAAAAGGGAGACCAATCTGCAACTGCAGGTGGAGAAGCTTAAGACGAGGTACGACTCCTACAGCTCCTTCTACATACAGTGCGACCAACAGACCAGAAGGCGGCTAATGGATCCGTTCCTGTGGCCTGCTGAAAGAAAGATTAAGCCATTCTTTTCTTAATGCTCTATAGACTTTATGAACTTTTATCTAGCTTTACCTGCATTGTATACATAGTAAATAATATCATTCTCAGACAATTTACGAGTTGCCTCTTTTAATTGTAAGAGGACTAAAGACATCTATTACTGAGATCTGCAAACTGTGTAACATGTGTGATATTGTGTTTTTACAGGAGACTTGGCTAAGTAGGAGTACCATATTTTAGAGTCCATTGATAATGATTTTTATGTTACATGTTCATCCCCTATGGATGTTGAATCAGAGGTTCTTAGAGGTAGACCACGTGGAGGATGTGCAATATTGTATAGAAAGTCCTTGGCTGGCTGCAAGAGTTATGTGATACCTGAGTGTGATAGCAGGGCCATTGCACTTAAAGTTTCTATTAAGGGTGATATTGTGCTGTTTATTAACACATATATGCCTTATGAGAGACATGAGAATATTGATGATTTTATATTTTACTTGTCACAGATACATAGCTATATTGATAATAGTGAATCTTCATATAGTTGTATAGTTGGTGATTTTAATGCTAACATTCGTGATAATGATAATAGTAAATTTACACACGAGATATTTGACTTCTGTTCCAGTGAAGGTTTTACATTAGCTGACAAGTTATTATGTGATTCTGATACATTTACATTTTACAGTGAAGCACATCACACTGTACATTGGTTAGACCACTATATTATTAGTGATAACTTTGTTCATTCTTGTAGTGATATTCATGTCGATTATACATTTGCTACTTCTGATCATTTTCCCATATTTGCTGTTTTCGATGTTGACTGTATGCATACTACTTATCAATCAGGTACATGTAATGTAAATAAAGTGCCATGGGATAGCTTGTCTGATGATGAATTGCATAGGTATCAAGATATTACACTAGATAACCTTAAGAGTGTTGTTATTGATCATGATCTTCTACTATGTGATGATGCCAATTGTCATAATCCTCATCATATAAGTGGTATTGATAGATTATATTGTGACATTATAGATAGTCTTACATCTTCCAGTGAGCAATTCATTAAGATTAAGTCTAGAGGTGCTCGCTTTAAGCAGGTACCAGGTTGGAATGAGTACTGTGCCGCCTCTCACTCTGCTGCCAGGGAAGCGTTTTTACATTGGGCATCTAGTGGCAAGCCCAGATATGGTGTAGTATTTGACAATATGAAACGAACCAGAGCTTATTTCAAATACACACTTCGTATGTGCAAAAATAATGGTCAGAAGAGCCAAGCTGATTCCTTAGCTAAAAAATTATTATCAAAAGACTCCAAACAATTTTGGAAAGAAATTAAGAAGTTAAAAGGTGAGAATACTAACTCACTTGCCTTTACTATTGAGAATATCTCTGGTGAGAAAAATATTTGTGATCTCTGGAAGGATCACTATGAGTCTATTTTAAACTCATCAAAGTCCACTACTTTAAAAACAAAAATTATTGATAAATTATCTGATTGTACTACACCTGATAACCCATTTTCCTTCCATGAAATTAAATCTGCGATTAAGGGACTAAAAAATGGCAAAGCATGTGGCAGAGATGGCTTGCAAAGTGAGCATTTCAAGTATGGTCCTGACAGGTTGTGTGGTTTGCTATGTATGCTATTTAACTCTATGATACTACATGGGTATATGCCTGTTGAACTCTTGGACACTTTCTTAACCCCCATTGTCAAGGACAAGAGGGGTGACCTGGAAAAAAAAGACAATTATAGACCTATAGCAGTTACAAGTGTTTTATCTAAGATTTTAGAGACAATTGTACTTAATAGATACCAATATTGTCTAGTCACTTGCTGTAATCAATTTGGTTTTAAGGCTGGTCACTCTACAGACATGTGTGTTTTTACTCTTAAGCATATTATTGATTATTACCAGGATAAATCTAGTCCTGTTTTTATTTGTTATCTCGATGCGTCGAAAGCATTTGATAGACTTAATTTTTGGGTGCTATTTGATAAGCTTTTAACACGAGGAATGCCAAAAATTATTGTTCGTTTACTTGTGTTTTGGTATACACATCAGAATTTTTATGTGCGATGGGGATCAAGTCTTAGTAATGCCTTCAAATCATCGAATGGAACTCGCCAGGGCGGGGTCCTGTCACCATATCTCTTTAATGTATATGTTGATGATCTTTCTGTACGCTTGAATAGTCTCAATGTTGGTTGTTATATCAGTAATACTTGTGTCAATCATTTGATGTATGCTGACGATAGTGTTCTCATTGCACCATCCATTAGTATTTTACAACATATGATTTTAGAATGTCAAGAATATGCGGAGACCTGTGATATTGTTTTTAATGCAAAGAAAACTGTATACATGTGTATTAAATCTCGTAATATTTATATGCCTAAAGTGCCATCTCTGTTTCTTAATGACCAGCTAGTCGACTTAGTAGATTCACATAAATACCTTGGTGTTACAATGACTAGTGATAGACAGGATCACATGGATATTTCTAGATCAATTCGTACACTTTATATTCGAGGTAACAGTCTGATTAGTAATTTTAAGCATTGCTCTGATGATGTTAAGGTACAGCTCTTTAAGAGTTACTGCACAAGTATATATTGTTGTCATTTATGGTCTAATTTTAGTCAAGATGTTTACAGAAGGATCAGATCTGCTTTTAATAGAATTTTTCGTTTATTGATGAATTTATATCATCGCATCAGTATATCTGCTACTCTCTTGCAATATGGTATTAATCATTTTGATATTTTAATTAGAAACAATGTAACTAGTTTTATTAAGAGATTGGAGGTCTCTGACAATACTATCTTACTGAATATTACTGCATCTACTTTTTATACAAACAGTGCTATTTACTGTCACTGGAAGAATATTATATACTGATTTAGCTGTACCATATGTTTACTCTAGTCAATTTTAGCTAGTTAGCTATTCCATGTATATAACTTGTATATTTTTACCTTCTTTACTATGATTATATGTTACACTTTTTTGTGTACCGTTATTATCGACTCCATCTTGGAATTTAGTATGTAACTTGGACCTTTATCATATTCCCTTAACAGTACATTGTTATTGTTCAGAATGTATTTCATGCAACCTACCGACACATTGTAATTGTTCGTGATATATTTCATCAACCATCCTTTTGCATTATGTGGCAAAGCAGATTGCTTTAACACAATAATTTGATTACCATTGAATATAATCTTTTTGATAATAGATTGACCATCAAAACACACAACAGCCTCGTTAGTGGTCAACCCAACTCTCCAGTGACAACCAGGCAGCATAGGTAAGTCTGACAACAGCCTAAATCCTCGCTGTGTTCTAGTTACCTTCCTAACATCAGATTTGGCAACGGCAGTGTTTTTGTACATGTTCTGAATGGTAAATGGAAAAGTGTTCACATCTGGCAGTTTGAGTGTAGGTTCGGTGATGCGTCCTAAATCAACAGTAAAATCATCAGTGATCTTCCCAACATCAACTGACCAGTACTTTGTAGGCCAAATGGTGGATTTTTGAAAACTGGCGACAGAACTCTGCAATTGATCAAGAAAGCTTTGAGCTTGTTTCAAATCTCCATCCATTTTCTGCAGATAAGATTTTTGCAAGGACTGCTGCGATTCTTGTAGATCGCTTTTGGACATGAATCGGATAATCTGAGCATGTAATTGATCATACACCTTGGAGATAGTGGCAGTCGTGTTCTGGTACCATCTATCTGCCTTCTGATGCGCCTTGTCATGCTTGAACCTTGCCTCATTCATTAGAGAATCTCTGGACAGGACAAGTTCTTCCAGCAGTTCTTCTGCCCTGTGTTTGCCTTCTATGGTCATGTTTGCGACCAGTTGAACAGCATCCTTGTGCTGTGTAGTGTATGTGGTGAGCACATCTCTCAACTTGTGTATCTTGTGTGTTTTGTGGGGACTTACATTTAGAGACACAATGCAGTCAGCGCACAATGGATCTCTGCAGTCATTGCAGTAAAATTCGCATTTTTCTCTTGGATGCAAATCGCAAAAGGTTGGGCCTGGTTCTTCAGGAATCTTGTCTTTGGGAACAACACTTGCTTCATCAACACCTTCATCTGTGTCAAGTGCAGCAAATGAAGCCAGATGATCCAAGAGATGAACCACCATAATGTTGGTGTTAAGATTTTGAACCCCATCTCGAGGAACTGTGAACTCTTTTCTGCAGTTAGGACACGCGAGTTTATTTTTCCGCTTGGACACATAATACCTATGCACACAGGTCAAACAGAAGGTGTGGGAGCAGTTCAGAAGTTTAGGCAGTCGGTTGGAATCATTGTATTTCTCCAAACACAGTTCACAGTGAACTAAGTCTAAAAGGTTCGACCTCGGTACTGCTGCTGTTGCCATGGTGATTGATATTTAGGCAGATCAGTGAATAATGAACACACTTTCCTCACTATTCCAGAGCGTTATATCGAATGGAAATGAAAATATTTTTAAATATTAAGTTGTAAAGTATGTCATTGCCTGTAATCATAATATTTTCTGCAGTTCCTATGTATCTCCTAACAGTGTTATTGCTACATCTATATCCAACTTTCTATAATAGATCTGTCCATGTGTGAGACACTACATTCAGTAATCATGAATGCAAGTGTATAGTATTATTGTCTATGTCGAGAGGGTATTATAATGATATTCATATCCAAATTGATCTGTTATAGTCTCTTTCTATTTGTGAAACTCTGCATCCAGTAGTCATGAATTCAAGCGAAACACAAAAGGACCTTATAACCTGCAGCTATACTGTGTAAATAACATGTTCGTACTTTTCAGGCAGCAAACAACATGAACTACTTACATGTAACTATGAGACCGTGACTGTGGTTTCATATATTAGATACAGGTTATTGCATCTCACTTTTCTGCAAAATGTCCAATTTTGTTATCTTAGTTTGTAGCTTCATAATTTTCTAGCAGGGGCTAGACAACTAGTATACAACTTCATACACCTCTAACCCAAACTCAACAGCTTAATTTCTATTTATGTAAATTGTGGTGGTAACCGGATATGGTTGGTGGTAACAGGGCATGTGAAATGTTTCTGCTCTTCTACAAGTTGGGTTTTAAAAATGAAATTTAAAAAGGATTAAATCTCTTATTCCAGGTTATATACTTTTCAAAAAACCATATGTCATAACACAATCTTAGTATTTCCGAATGTGTAGAAGAGGGAGTAACCATTTGTCCTCTTGGTGGGAGTAACACATGTCCTGTTACTCCCACCAGATGGACATTTCTTTCTATTTGTTAAATTAGTCATATAATGTCCATGATATATGAAGAAGAATTGATGTAGAAGAATTTCTCTCAACCCTAGTTAAGTATATCATCATTTTTGAACGTATGGAGATTATTTCTAATGATCTTCTCAAATGACTCTGAACTGGTGGTTTTCTCAAAATAGAGTAGACTTTACCACTGTGGCAACCAGCACGTTTGGCACATGGATTAAGATTTTTATATATGAAATGCAATTCTATGACAGTGATATGAAAATGGAAAATGGTCTTTTGTTTGACTAAAAATCTTATGAAACATTGAGTGGTAGCAACCGGTAGCAACTAGGTCATTATGATGGGACTCGTTAAAAAATGTGTCCAATAAAAAAAGATGTGACAGTTTCACTTGACTGCACTTAACGAATGGTTGCTACTGATGACAATTTCAACAAGTTTAGTGGTCATACAGACGTTTAACATTTCCTGTAGACAAAATCAACATTACTCTGTGAGAGTAACCATCCTAATTGTCATTTACCTCTAGTGTCTTCAATCTTTATTTCCGAAAGGGCGGATGGCCGTACAGGAAATTTTATGCATTTGTGACATACCATGTACATGAATTAATTACAAACAAGTGCAATAATAAAAAAAATACAGTGAATTAGAAAACAACAAGAACAAAAAAACAATAACAACACCAACAACAACATTTCTAATGAATATAGTACTAAACAAGAGTCCAGGTATTACATAATTTCTCCCAATGTAAAGGCAGGGTTCCCAGGGATTTTGTTCGGCAAAATTCCAGGACTTTTCCATGACTTTTCCAGATGAATTTTTATTTTTCCAGGACTTTTTTACATACATCCAGGCCTGTAGCAAGGATTGGAAAGGTGAGGGGGTCACAGAAATGTATTGATGCTAGCTGAAACGCGGTAAAGCCAAACCTAGGGGGGGTCCGGGGGCATGCTACCCCGGAAAATTTTAATTCCTGCAGTAAAAATGATGGCATGAGCATTTGTGTCAATCCCAGCACATTCAAGGGGGGTCTGGGGGGGTTCCCCCCCCCCTGGGAAAAATTTTAAAATTAGATACTCTGAGAGCAATTCTGGTGCATTTTCAAGCCAAATAAAGTTTTTTTTTTCTAAAAAAAGTTAGGGGGCACCTTTTTAATATTTTCTCTATTTCAGAACAAAATCTGGCAAAAAAATGAGCAGGGGGCACATGCCCCACTGGCCCCACATCTTGCTACGGGCCTGACATCTATTGATTCAAATAGCAGTCATACTGTCTAAAAATAGTTGAAAATAATGCAGTCCTGAAAACACAAAGTTTGTTCACATAGTGACAAAATATTTTGTTGAGGTATTATCCTGCGTAGTTATCAAAATGTTAGCCATTTTCTAAAATACTAAAAAATCTGCCCAAATAGTTAATAAATTATCAGTTGTACAAAATGACTTTTTGACAAAATCTCATTTTTCCATGACACTTCACAAAATTCCATGACTTTTCCAGGATCTGGAAAAAATTTCAATTTCCATGACTTTTCCAGACTCCGTGGGAACCCAGAAAGGGGTCATCCATATTACTGACTTAGCTTTAAAAATTTCAATAGATCCTCCATCTAATATTTGATTAGGAAGCATATTCCATATACGAATGGTACTACAATAGAAACTATATTTGTATGCGTCGGAGTGGAGAATTTTAACCATATTGTATCTTACATCAGATCTGTATCTGTATAGCGAGCTTGCTTGGGATGATGGTATCATTCTGGTCTCACAACCTTGGGGTCGTGAGTTCGAGTCCCGCCAGGGCCACTTGATATAGTTAAATGGAAGCTTAGGGTTGTAAAACCTGTCTTCAGCTATATCTCTCGTTGGTAGAAATATGCTTGCTACTAAGACGTGTGAGAGAGAGAAATATAAAAAAATATTTATGTATAATTGTGTTCTAATTTTGCTAATTTTTGCATAGCAAAACGAAATAAGAAAAGCATCATTATGATTTAATACTTAAATGTAAATTTATACTTTTACAATAGCATTTTATTTAACAAAATACACATTAATATAGTACTAACAAGCCACATTTAACATTTACAGCTTTAGTCACAATGCAAACGCCATCAATGCGACATCCCTTTTTATGGACATCAGAGTTGGGGCGATATTAGTTTTAATCGATTAATCAATCAGAATTTGTGTAATTTAGTTTAGTTTTAGTTAATCAACAAACTTTAAAATTTCATTTTAGTTTAGTTTAGTTTAATCATAAATTTACATTTCAATCATGATTAGTTTTGATTTAAAAAAATCCGCCTAAACATGTTATCAGATATAATTCTTACAAAGAGCTTGATTTATAGCGATCTGCTTATCAATGAAAATTTGTCTAAAAGTGAACGCTATGATGTAATCGGGTTAATGGCTTGCAAGTTCTTATTGTGTTCAGCTATAGAAATAAGGCCATTTCCTGTGAGCTTAAATTCTAATTGCTTTAGTTAAGATAAGATAATTAGTGACTATTGACCATACAATTAGCAGTTTCTTTGATTCTGCCTTGAAATAGATTGCTTACCATTCTTGATTCAATAAAAGGATGGTAAATTTGTGTTTTCATTTATGATGTACAATTAAAATAGATTAGTTGAAATAGAAAACAAAAAATGTGTTATTTCATTTCGTAAATCATTCATTTGCAAAATTTAGTTTAGTTTTAGTTAATCAAGCGATAATTTAGTTTAGTCTAGTTTAATCATAACATTTGCCCGAGTCACTTTAGTTTAGTTTAGTTTAATCATGAAAATTGTCATTTAGTTTAGTTTAGTTTTAATCAAAAAAAATAGTCGCCCCAACTCTGATGGACATAGACAAGGATAAATCATATGTTTATCAACATGAAGTCTGGTAAGAGGCGGTCTGTTTATGTAGGTTCATTCTTGTCTCTTTATCAAGTTTTTGGCCCGGGGGGGCGGGGGGCTCACTACCACAACACACACAGTCTGCAGGATAAGCTATAAATTAAATATTGACCAAGTATCAGGCTGCGATCGCTATTTGTAGATAATAAAGTTAGTTTTATCACATATCTCCCACATTGGCATGTATTTTACTCACAATAAATAAGGCTTTCGAACTACTTGGGATCATAGAACAAGACACATACAAATAACCACCTCGTAACAAGACGATTCCTCGCCAAATCTCCACTACATAAGGCAAGTGCATACAGTTCATGGATTTGTCTAATGAGGCATTTTGATCGGGGACTTAAACAAGGACACAATTAATGGTAGTGCAGTAAAACCGCCAAATAGGATAACCTCTATAAAGAGATCAACTCTATGATAAAACCTTTTCTTCTGATCTGAAACCTTTGTATAGAGACCACTGTATACATTCACAAAGAGATGAGACCACCTCTGTATTGGGACCACTTGAGGCCAGCTCTCAAATTGCTCCCAATAAAGAGGTTTTTGTGTCCTGCCAGACCTTGCGACCACCGTGTACATACAAGTCACTCAGTGCACGATATTTAGGTTTAATAACGAGGATGTTTGAATGTCACACAACGTGGTGAATATCCTATACAGGGAGGTTTAGAGGAGGTCAACAATTCACGTACTTCTCTTAACCTTTTCCCTCCATGTACAGTTTTTGTAGTTATACACACCTGCCGGGAACGAAGTTTGAAAAGAACCGCTTATGCCTGCAATTGGGGTCAGGTATGGGTTTCCTTGAAATATCGACCTTAAACCATATACATCTTATTCCTATACAGCACCCTTAACACCCCAGAAGTAACAAGAGATGCGCACGCATCCGGAAGTTCTCATAGCGTCGCTTTTATTCGGATTAGAAAGTTCTCTTTTAGTGTGTGACCGAACGATTGTACGATTTCTGCGTTAAAAGGGAGTATTGAGATCTATATTTACTATGGGTAAATTCTTTATACTCTAGAGATTATTTAGATATATATTAGCCTACGGGGCAATCAATATATCGTGGCCTAAGAGGCATCTAAATTTCGTTTGGTTACGCACCTGTTCTATTATCGCTTGGCCACGCCGGTTTGTTGGCGTCGCCATCTTGAAAAATTGGGGACACGGTCTCCGCTTTTTTCATAATTTCATCATTATTCATTATATTGGAAGTACTGTTACGAACAGTGTTCTGTAATACTTATTCTAATTTCTTATTCTGTCCTAATTAGGTGCTATTATGGGCAAGACCGATCCCAAAGACAAAGCCAAAGCCAAAGTGGACAGGCTATCCAAACTGGCTCTTGGCCAGCGCTCCACGGGAGAATCGCAAACACTACTCAACACCCTTTTAGGACCACCTATTAAGGAGATCAAAGTGATCAAGAAGGTCGAGACTTCGACATCCGCACAGGATAATGCATCAGCCCAAGGGGCTTCGATTGTAAACGCTGAACTAGACGATTCCAATATGGCTGACAACATAGCGCAGCAGCCAAAACTGATATGAATGTGCAGACCCCCAGTGGTAGTCAAGGACTAGTCGGGGGCCCCAGTCTTGAGGAACTAAGTGCTGATGGACTGTCTCACAATTTACGAGACTTCATAAAGGCGGTCACGGACCAACAAAAAGCCTTGACAGCGTCACTTCAAAAAATCAGCACAGAGGTGTCTCAAATGAAACAGGCACAAGGTCAAGGACCACCAGCTGCTGCTGGCGCACCACCTTCGAGACAGGATGGCGCCAGTGACATGGACACAGCTGATATGAACAATAACAGTGACAGTGTGGCTACCATTGATGAGTTGGTTGAGCAGGTTGAAAACTTGCAATGTAGTGATGCTGCTACCCGCGAGGCTGCAGATCAGCAGGCCCAGGGAGTCCTAGACCGAATAATGTCAAACATGCATGCAGAGTACGAGCAAGAGGAGTTGGGGCCAAATGTAAAACCAAATCTGGCAATGTTAGTCAAGGACATGTTGCAGCGCAAGCTCTCAGATGAGAAGAGCAAGGAAAAAGCGGAGAGGCAATTAAGACCGCAAAATCTTGATTTGATGCAACCCCCCAAAGTTAACAGGGAGATATGGATGCACAAAAAGGTTAAATCGTGGGCCAAGGGCCAAGACTTAAAGTACCAACGGACCCAGAACTTACTGCTCAAGGGGTTGGTACCAATTGTTAATGTAATTAACCTGCTCATGGACTCCACAGAGGATGGTCTCTCACCTGAAGATGTGGTGACCACCACAACAGCCCTGCTGGACTCCGTAAGTTTGCTTACGGACTGTAACCATGAGCTGAACCACAGAAGGAAGGATAACTTCCGAAGGGCTCTGCCTAAAGAATTTTCCAATCTATGCACGCACTCCCGTGAAGTGGGGGCTCAACTGTTTGGAGATGATGTTGTGAAGGATGTCAAGGACATCAATGAAACTAATAAATTGATGAATAACGCATCTGCTGGACAAGGAACAGGCAGAGGCAGAGGCTCATCCAACTCTTTTTTATCCATGAGGGGAGGCCGGTCGGGCAGGGGCCGAGCCTACAGAGCCCATCCTTACCAACTGCCCAGTGGTTTCCAACATCAGATGTTCCCACAACAGCAGATGCAAATGTATGGCATGATGCCACAGCCCCAGCACTTCCCACGAGGGGGCGCCAGAGGTGGCTACAGGGGAGGCCGTCCCAAGAAGCAGAGGGCCGGCAAACAGTAACTCAAGCAACACCAAAACAGGTGCGTATTGATAATGAGTGGTCTTGTTATGTCAAATCGTTGAAGAAAGAACTCTTAGTAGATGTGGCTAATTTTAAAGCTGGGAGGTTGAAATATTTCTGGAAAAATTGGCGCAAATTTACTAGTGATCCCTGGATCTTTCAAACCCTAAGAGGGGCAGACATTGAGCTCGCCTCAATGCCTTGGCAAAATGTACCACCAAAGCAAATTGAGTTCACTGCTGAAGAAGCAGCTTTTGTTGAGAATGAATTGGCAAAACTTTTGGCAAAACAAATAGTCGTAGAATGCTCTCGCAGTCCAGGTGATTTCGTTTCAAACATTTTCTTGAGACCCAAAAAGGATGGTTCATATAGAGTTATTTTGAATTTGAAGAGACTCAATGGGGAGCTCTACTATCATCATTTCAAAATGGAAAGCTTGAACTCTGCCCTCAACCTTGTCAGGCTTGGTTGCTTCATGTGTAGCATTGATCTGAAAGATGCATACTATACTGTGCCCATTGACCAGAAATACGTCAAATATCTTAAATTTGAATATGGTGGTAAAATTTACAAGTTCACTTGCATGCCAAATGGTCTTTCACCAGCGCCACGCATTTTCACTAAGCTGTCAAAACCAGTATTTTCATATCTGCGCAAACAGGGTTTCCACAACACTGTGTACATCGACGATTCTTTACTGATTGGTTACAGCTTCTCAGATTGTCAACAAAATGTCAAGGCAACTGTAGATGCAGTCAGACATGCTGGGTTTATTATACACCCAGAAAAATCTATTTTCAACCCAACACAAGATATTCAGTTCCTTGGCTTTATGATCTGTTCTACAGATATGACAGTTCGCCTTACGAAAGATAAGGCCTCAGAAATAAGGCAGAGGTGTCTCAAACTGTTGTCAAAACAAGCCCCTACTATTCAGGAAGTAGCTGAAGTAGTTGGAAAAATGGTTGCTGCACTTCCTGGGGTTAAAAATGGAGACATGCACTACAGACTGCTGGACATTGATAAAATTAACGCATTGAAGATTGAAAAGGGAAATTACGATGCCCGAATGAGCATCTCAAAAGGTGCAAAATCTGACCTCAAATGGTGGATGAAAAACGTTGAGATCTTGCGAAAGCCAATTAGTTGTGGAAACCCTGACATTATATTACAAAGTGATGCCAGTAACAGTGGCTGGGGTGGAAATGTTCTACATAATCAAGGTTTGACTGGAGGTCACTGGTCTTGGCATGAAAATGACTTGCATATCAATGTCAAAGAGCTGCTTGCTGCGAAATTTGTTCTGCAAAGTTATTGTAAGAATGTTACTAATGTTCATGTTCAAATCCAGGTAGATAACACTACCACAGCAGCTTATATCAACAAGCAAGGAGGCAAGAAAGCCTCGTGTAATCGTGTGGCCAGAGAGATGTGGACATGGGCGATTGATAGAAATATTCATTTATCCGCGTCTTACATTCCAGGTGTCCTGAATGTGTCAGCGGACACGGCTTCAAGGGTTCTCCATGACAACATGGAATGGCAGTTAGATCAAGCAGTGTTTCGATCACTCATAAGCATTTGGCAGTGCCCGGAAATAGACTTATTTGCTTCCAGGCTCAATCACATGGTACCCAGATATGTATCATGGCAGCCGGATCCCAAAGCATTTGCCATTGATGCATTTTCTATTTCCTGGGAAAGTTGGTACTGTTACATTTTCCCACCATTCTGTCTATTAGGCAGAGCACTGCGAAAAATCGCTGAAGACGGAACAGAAGCCATAGTTGTCGCGCCACTCTGGACTACACAATCATGGTTTACGTTGCTTTTAGAAATGTTAATTGACTGTGTTTTTCTACTTCCCAGGGAATCACTGGTAGCAGTCAGCAACAACCATCAACAACCGCCTCCAAAACTTCAACTGATGGCATGCCGAGTGTCCGGCAAATACTGCAGCACGTCAAAGTGGCTCCAGGGGCTCAAGATGTCATCATGCAGTCATTCCGCTCGTCGACTCGGACACAGTACGGTGGATATCTCAAAAAGTGGGAGACATTTGCACAGGAGAGGCATTTCAATCCCCATGCACCGACTGCTGAAACATTAGTGGATTTCTTGTTTAAGCTGCATAGTGATGGACTAGGCTATAGCGCTCTATGTACAGCGAGGTCAGCAGTCTCAAGTCTATGTTTGGGAGGGGTAGAAAGTGTAGGTGTTCACCCATTAGTGAAACGCTTCTTAAAAGGAGCATTCAATATCAGACCGGTGCTTCCCAAGACCACAGTGTTATGGGACCCAAACATTGTTTTACACTACATTAAAGGCTCCAAACAAGCAAATGAACTGACTCTGAAAGAGCTTACCCTCAAACTGACAATGTTGCTAGCCTTACTTTCAACACAAAGAATACAGACTCTTGCTTTACTGAACATTGATTATTTGGTGCTTGATAAGGATAAAGCTGTATTTCGGGTCAAGGAACTGGTGAAACAATCGAGACCAGGAAAACACTTGGGGGATCTGGAATTTGCCAGATTTCCTGTCTGCAGGCGATTATGTGTAGTGACTCATCTAAAGGTATATTTGAGTAAGACGAAAGAATTCAGGAAGAGCAGCAGACTGCTCCTATCTCACATAGAGCCACATGAACCCGTTACATCCTCAACGATTGGTCGATGGCTAAAAGAAACATTGAGGGGGGCAGGAGTGGACAAACACTACACGGCGCAGCCTTCTGTCACGTACCGATCGATTCGATCATGAAGAGCGCTGGCTGGTCACGACCATCCACTTTTCAAAAACACTATCAAAAACCCATCAGGCAATTTGGGGCATTAGGACTAGCTCTTCTTAAGAGTGCCCAAAAGAAGTAGATATTTATAAATTGGTTTGGTGTGATCGATGCGAGATGATTATTTTATTCTTGATGTGTTTGATTTTAAAAGATGATATTATTAACAAGTCTATTGTATTATTAGTTAGGTTTGCATGTTAATCAAGATATATGCCAAAGTATTGGTGCTCAAGGTTTTGATTTTATACTGAATGTATCGGAGGTATTACCACTAGGTGATCTCATATCTTCATTTTCTTACGGCATTTGTACAAGGTGCTGCTTTGAGCATTTATTTACCAAGTATTAGTATTAGTTCATGAATTGTTCGCGACATGCAGTATTTGGCATAATAATTTTGAACAATGTGTTAGAATTAAATTTAGGTTCTAGGTCTCAAATTTGGGACTTGTATTGTTGAATGCTGATATAGTCTAAGAGACAAACTTTGATTTTGATATACTTTTGTGTAGAAAATTAGAAATTAGTGCTTAGTCCAAGGGATAGTTGCACATACCCACAGGGTTCTGGCCAACGTGCTATAACAAAGTTGTCATACTGGTTGCGAAACACTGCATGTTGAGATTTTACATTTAATAAAAATTGAATGTGTTAAGTCATAGAACTGTATTTGTTTTAAAATAATCTTAACCAATTATATGTTGAGTCTTAAGTTAGTCGTGCTAATGTTGAGTGTATTTGTAGAATTTACAAATGCGAATTTTATAAGATTGACAAATGTAAAGATTGTACTCTATATACTGATGTATCTTTTACTCAAGAAAGGTTATAGAAATAAACTAGTTTATTAGAAATAGTTTATTTCTTCATAATGTCTACAAGTTTACTACATTTCATGCAATACAGTGGTGAAACGCTTGTAAATAACACCTTTCTAACTTCTTGTAACCATGCTTTGAACATCTCTTGTTACTTCTGGGGTGTTAAGGGTGCTGTATAGGAATTTAAAAGTTAAATGAGACTTCCCAAGGGGAAGTTGAAATTTGATGTTAATTCTGTGATGATACGAAAGTGCTGAGTCAGATTAGACTCATAGGCACCGCCGGAAGTCTCACTCCTTCCGGCTCCGCCTACCGTCTACACACACACCAGCGTCACACGAGTCTACTAGGCCTCGACCCGCTCTCTCTAGTCTACTGAGCTAGACGAGGACGGGTTATATATATACTGGAACTCGATGTAACAAGGCAGTCAATAAACAGAATAGAAACCCTTCACTGGTTCTGTTATTACTTCTCACCACACATGTCTAAACCACACATGACATAAGTGGTGGAGATGTCGGGGATTGAACCCGAGACCTTTCACAAGCAAAGCATATCATGTCCTATAACAGCACCCGACACCCCAGGAGTAACAAGAGATGCGCACGCATCCGGAAGTTCTCATAATTCAAAGCTTAGCTGGTAACCATGTATGACACCCCAGGAGTAACTGGGAGGGTTTATATAGGGTGGGTGTTACTCCTGGGGTGTCGGGTGCTGTTATAGGAATTAACATCAAATTTCAACTTCCCCTTGGGAAGTCTCATTTAACTTTTAAATTAAAACGTACAAACGACAGGTTTTAATGAGACCCCATCCTAGACCTTCCGCACAAGTCGCTTACATTAAATCCCGTAAGCACTGCTGTTTACATGCTGTTTGCTGTTTCAAATGTATTGTATGGGCATGTTTTGTATTGCATATGGGCATGGTGATATGGGCAATATTGAAACAGTCTATAGAATAAACGGCAACTTACGAGGCCCATACGATGTCTGCCAGTGTATAAGTGCTTGCAAACTGGCAAAGATGGCTGGATGAGATACATGAGGGGCATTTTTTTTTAAGATTCGGGACTCGGGAAAATGGTCCTATCATAGAGGTGGTCACTATTAGAACCTCTCCTTTAAGACCACCTAGAGCCAGAAGTCTACAAAGTCTGAATAGAGAGGTGGTCTTTTTAGGAAAGATTGAGACTGCAGAAAACAATCTTATGCATTATTTATTTATTTATTTATTTATTTATTTATTTATCTATTTATTTATTTATTTATTTATTTACTTATTTACTTACTTTCTTACTTACGTACTTATTTAATTACTTATTTACTTATTTATTTATTTATTCATTTATTTATTTATTCATTTATATATATATAACATATAGTGTGGCAGTGTTTTTATTCTGATGATTGAGTTTAGGTGTAAAACTTGAACTTATGAAACAATG
>CM032663.1:226194-279708 GCA_019095985.1 Streblospio benedicti
GAAATACATTGGGTGCCTGACGTGTGCCATGGTGGAGGAGCAGCTGTCCATTCAGGACGTACAGCGCAATGACCTGCATCAGGCCCGCATGACGCACACGCTTCGACAGAAGATGCTCCCTCCAAACAACGAGGTAGCTCCCCGCTTCTTATGACAATGAATAAGCAGGGCCACAAATAGGAGAAAATCATACTCATCCACAGGATGAGTATCCTGAAAAATATACCCATCCTAACTAAGATTTCCACTTCCAAATCAACAAACTCCATGTAAATTCAATTGAAACTGATGTCTGGGGTGACTGAGAATACATGTCCATAGGACAAGTAACTCAAAAATTTTACCTGTCCTGACAAAACATATACCCATCTAGGATGATAGGACGGGTACTTATCCGTGGCCCTGAACAAGTAAATATATGATTTGAGTACAGTCCTCTATTACCACTCTCTAAATGATGCCAGATGGCTCTTGAATATGGGCACCATGTAACTTTGAGCCACTGCTATGTACTTCAGCAACCAAGTCATTCATGTTAGTTCATTTGTTTGCTATTTGCTTTTGCAGTATGCATTTGAAAAGGTATTGTCTGAATACAACTACATTATCAAATTCATTGTGTTAATTTCATAGCTTTAGCTGAATGATGTGGCACCAACACTAGCTACAGCCTGAGTAGGTTGTTATGGAGCTCAAGCATTGATTTACATATTTGATCAAAGCCGATTTTCCACTCTTTATGTAGTTAATCTTGAACTTCGTGGACTGGTCAAAGTTTTAATATCCAGTAGGTCAAGAGCTTAACAATGAAGGTCCTGGTTCAAATTCGATATGCGCTCTGTCCTTTTCTGACTGAGTTCTAAGTCTAATGTAATCCTATAAATGGATTATAGATGATAGATATCACATAAGCTTTGGAATAGTGAGTAATGAAGTGAAGCCTCTCAGAAAAAACTTATTTGACTGCACATGAAAGCACTGGTCACTTTGTAGTAGATTAGATATATCCTTCATAATGTTGTTTAGTTTCACGATGTTGTATAGTATAGAGGACTGATCCAAGAAAGGTGGTATTTGCAGCTTAGTTTACTGTATATATCATATAAATTCACAAAGAGCATGATACAGTGCCTATACAAATTCATTCAGACTGGTTTATTTCTTTTATTGTGTGTTGGTATCCGTACGTCTAATTCTATTTGTCATTTAACATTGTAGTGGATGGGAATGATGAGTAAGGAGGTATTTGAGTGCTTAGAAATTGGTGAGTATACCCCTTTAGTATAGTGTAGTATTATGTAGTATTGTATAGTATACTATATTGCTTAAAAAGTGATATATTTTTTTTGTCAATATTAGATGGTTAATATTTTGTTACTAAACATTTACTGAAATGCAAATTTACTGGAAATATTTCAGAAAGGGATGCAACTTTCAATAGAGATAAAAAATTTGTAAAGCAGCTAAAACAGAAGACAAAAGATAGTGGTGAAACAAAAAGAGCAGAGGGGGCACATGGGAAGCAAGTGGACGCTAAATCAAGTGAGAAAATACACTCCAGCGCTCAGACAAAAACCTCACCGAGTCAGAGTGAAATCAAGAAAACAGACAAAGTCAAAGAAAGTGTTGCATGTAAAGTTGATCTTAAGAAAGCAGATATGCATAAGGAAATCGTTGGATGTCAAGGTGACATGAAAACAGAAAAAGTTAAAGAAAACACTGTCAGTCAAGATGTCTGTAAGAAACCTATAGAAATAGACTATGATAAACCTGTATGTGGTGATCATTGCAAGAGTGATGTGGAATGCTTGGCAGATTATCTTGCTGGCATTGTGAAAAATACAAATGATGGATGGGAACAAGAATTCTTCACAAATAAGATTCAAGACTTGGTTGATGATGCTTGCAGTGCTGAAATATTCCTTGGCAATGTTGACAAAATATTGGCTGGAGATGGCATTCAGCACCAAAAATATTTAACTTTTGTCAAGGTTGGTAGTCATCTCATTTACTGTTTTAACGTTACAATTACTGTATATGGTGTCAAACAGTGTTAGATCATAGAAAAGATTTAAAGGTAGGTTTAGGTTTTTAGGGTAGGTTTTGGCTGAGATTTTGACACCAAATGAATGGTCGATGAATTGAATTGTTGTATGTACATATATCTGTATCCGTCTATTTGCTTCGTAAAACCCGTCTGAGTATTATGCAAAGAAGGGGTTGGGGTGATGAGGAACTGCTTAGGTGGTGGCAGCTTGCGCAGTCACCTCTGGAATAGTTCATGGAAAAAAGGAAGTTCTGTAAATGGATGTTTTTGTTGGGATATGCCTACATTTATATTGATAATTTGACCTGTCCTTGCATCAGGTGTGAAAAGGATATTTTCAATGGGTATTTCGACTTTCTGGGGAAGGGGTGTGGGTGACAGTGTGCTATTGCCACCATAACCTGAACTAACAGTAGATGTTACTAAACTAGTCATGTGCTCTAAAATGTTGCCTCAGCCTGTGTCAGTTCACGCCATACGGTCATTAGATTCCAAGTTTCACTGTGTTCCCATCCTGTTAGCGACACTAACGATAATAGACGGTTACTTCATGCCATTTGGTGCCTAAATCCAATCATACATCACAAACTTGCTTATATTTTAGAAAAACCTAGCCAATCTTAGGCAAGACATGCTTAATGGAAAAATTGCTATTGATGAAGTAAAACCACCAAGAACTGATGATGAAATCTATGAAGCACAATGTGGGCGAAAACCGACAACTCCCTTCAAAGAAGATGGATACAAAAGGACACTGAGAGTAAGCATAGTTTCTGGTGTTCGATACACTTCAACAGAGCATACATACATATTCACATGTGTAGTTTGACATTTGTGTTTATTGTTTAACATTCCAATTGTTATTATCTTCCAGCTTAACGCACATATTGAGAGAGACCCATTAAAGGTATGAATCATAATATAGATAAGCAAAGTCCATTCCTATACAGCACCCTTAACACCCCAGAAGTAACAAGAGATGCGCACGCATCCGGAAGTTCTCATAGCGTCGCTTTTATTCGGAATAGAAAGTTCTCTTTTAGTGTGTGACCGAACGATTGTACGATTTCTGCGTTAAAAGGGAGTATTGAGATCTATAATTACTACGGGTAAATTCTTTATACTCTAGAGATTATTTAGATATATATTAGCCTACGGGGCAATCAATATATCGTGGCCTAAGAGACATCTAAATTTCGTTTGGTCACGCACCTGTTCTAATCACCCGGGCCACGCCGGTTTGTTGGCGTCGCCATCTTGAAAAATTGGGGACACGGTCTCGCTTTTTCATAATTTCATCATTACACATAATATTGGAAGTACTGTTACACAGTGTTCTGTAATACTTATTCTAATTTCTTAATGTGTCCTAATTAGGTGCTATTATGGGCAAGATCGATCCGAAAGACAAAGCCAAAGCCAAAGTGGACAGGCTATCCAAACTGGCTCTTGGCCAGCGCTCCACGGGAGACTCACAAACACTCCTCAACACCCTTTTAGGACCACCTATTGAGGAGATCAAAGTGATCAAGAAGGTCGAGACTTCAACATCCGCACAGGCTAATGCATCAGCCCAAGGGGCTTTGATTGCAAACCAAGCTGAACTAGACGATTCCAATATGGCTGACAACATAGCGCAGCAGCCAAAACTTGATATGAATGTGCAGACCCCCGGTGGTAGTCAAGGACTAGTCGGGGGCCCCAGTCTTGAGGAACTAATTGGTGTAGTGATGCACTGCTACCGGGAGGCTGCAGATCCAGCAGGCCCAGGGAGTCCCTAGACCGAATAATGTCAAACATGCATGCAGAGTGCGAGCAAGAGGAGTTGGGGCCAAATGTAAAAACCAAATCTGGCAATGTTAGTCAAGGACATGTTGCAAGCAAGCTTCCTCAGATGAGAAGAGCAAGGAAAAAGCGGAGAGGCAATTAAGACACAAAATCTTGATTTGATGCAACCCCCCAAAGTTAACAGGGAGATATGGATGCACAAAACTTAAATCGTGGGCCAAGGGCCAAGACTTGAAATACCAAACGGACCCAGAACTTTACTGCTCAAGGGGTTGGTACCAATTGTTAATGTAATTAACCTTGCTCATGGACTCCACACAGGATGGTCTCTCCTGAAGATGTGGTGACCACCACAACAGCCCCTGCTGGACTCCGTAGAAGTTTGCTACGGACTGAACTGAGCTGAACCACAGAAGGAAGGATAACTTCCGAAGGGCTCTGCCTAAGCCTAAATCTATTTTCCCAGGGGCTCAATTTTGGAGATGATGTTGTGAAGCACTCCCCAATGAAACTAACTGTTTGGAGATGATGTTTTGCTGGACAATGTCAGGACAGAGGCATCAATGAAACTAATAAATTGATGAATAACGATTTTTGGACAAGGGAACAGGCAGAGGGCAGAGGCTCATCCAACTCTTTTTTATCCATGGGCAGGGGGGCAGGGGGGCCGAGCCTACAGAGCCCATCACTTACCAACTGCCCAGTGGTTTCCAACATCAGATGTTCCCACAACAGCAGATGCAAATGTATGGCATGATGCCACAGCCCCAGCACTTCCATGAGGGGCGCCAGAGGTGGCTACAGGGCAGGCCGTCCCAGGGCAGAGGGCGGCAAACAGTAACTCAAGCAACACCAAAACAGGTGCGTATTGATAATGAGTGGTCTTTGTTATGTCAAAATCGTTGAAGAAAGAACTCTTAGTAGATGTGGCTAATTTTAAAGCTGGGAGGTTGAAATATTTCTGGAAAAAATTGGCAAATTTACTAGTGATCCCTGGATCTTTCAAACCCTAAGAGGGGCAGGACATTGAGCTCGCCTCAATGCCTTGGCAAAATGTACCACCAAAGCAAATTGAGTTCACTGCTGAAGAAGCAGCTTTTGTTGAGAATGAATTGGCAAAACTTTTGGCAAAGCGAATGTCCAGAATAAGAATGCTCTCGCATTCCAGGTGATTTCATTTCAAACATTTTCTTGAGACCCAAAAAGGATGGTTCATATAGAGTTATTTTTTGATTTGAAGAGACTCAATGGGGAATCTACTATCATCATTTCAAAATGGAAAGCTTTGAACTCTGCCCTCAACCTTGTCAGGCTTGGTTGCTTCATGTGTAGCATTGATCTGAAGATGCATACTATACTGTACCCATTGACCAGAAAATTTCAAATATCATTAAATTTGAATATGGTGGTAAAATTTACAAGTTCACTTTTGCATGCAAATGGTCTTTCACCAGCGCCCACGCATTTTTCACTAAGCTGTCAAAACCAGTGTTTTCATATCTGCGCAAAACAGGGTTTCCACAACACTGTATTTTCAACCCAACATTTACTGATTGGTTTTAGTTTCTCAGATTGTCAACAAAATGTCAAAGCAACTGTAAGGCCTCAGAAAGAAGGCTGGGTTTCCTCAAACTATTTTCAAAAAAATCTATTCAGTTCTTACAATTGGAAGTAGCTTTTTCCTGGCTCTGATCTGTTCTACATATGACAGTTAAGCCTTCACGAAGATAAGGCCTCAGAAATAAGGCAGAGGTGTCTCAAACTGTTGAAGAAAACAAGCCCCTACGATTCAGGAAGTAGCTGAAAAGTTGGAAAAATGGTTGCTGCACTTCCTGGGGTTAAAAAAATGGAGGCATGCACTACAGACTGCTGGATATTAGCATTACATTAAAAGGAAGTGCGATTTTGGAAGCATCTCAAAATTGAAAATGGTGAGATGAAAAAGCGTTGGGGGTGAATTAGTTCTACATTTAAGGTTAAAAAGTGATGCCGTAATGGTGGCTGGGGTGAAGCGTTACCGCATAATCAAGGTTTGACAAGTCACTAGTCTTAATGTCAAAAGAGCTGCCTGTCAAAGCTATGCTGCAGAATTTGTTCTGCACAAACAGTGGCTGGGGTTTAAATGTTCATGTTCAGGTAGATAACACTACCACAGCACTTATATCAACAAGCAAGAGGCAAGAAAGCCTCATAATAATCGTGTGCCAGAGAGATGTGGACATGGGCGATTGATAGAAATAAGTTCATTTATCCGGCTGCCTACATTCCAGGTGTCCATGTGTCAAATCCAGGTAGGTTCTCCACTTGACAACATGGAATGGCAGTTAAATCAAGCAGTGTTTCGACACTCATAAGCATTGGCAGTGCCGAGGAAATAGACTTATTTGCTTCCAGGCTCAATCACATGGTACCCAGATATGTATCATGGCAGCCGGATCCCAAAGCATTTGCCATTGATGCATTTTCTATTTCCCATGACAACATGGTACTGTTACATTTTCCCACCATTCTGTCTATTAGGCATAAAAAATTGGCTGAAGATCTGAACAGACCATAGTTGCTTCCACTCTGGACTACACAATCATGGTTGGTTTTAGAAATATGTATCATGGCAGCGGATCCCAAAGCATTTGCCATTGACAACCATCAACAATTTCCTCCAGTTGGGTCAGCATTTTCCCAGTCTTCTGTCTATTAGGGGTAGAAAGCGTGGTACCACCAGGGCTCTAGAAGTCATCATGCATTCATTCCACTCTGGACAGAACCTAAGACACAGTAAAGATGGGATTTTAAAATTGTTAATTGACTGTGTTTTCTACTTTCAATCCCAAATGAACCGTCTGCAACAACCATCAATTAGTTTCCTCAAAACTTCAACTGATGGACTGCGATGCCTTTATTTTAACACAAAGAATACAGACTCCAGGGTTTGGGATGAATCATTGAAAGTTATTTGGTCACCCATATGATAAAGCTGTATTCTCAAAAGTGGGGATTCAATGAACCGGCATTTCAATCCCATGCACCACACTGTTAAAACACCCAAACATTCTTGTTTTACACATAGTGGTTAAGAAGGCGTTATGTGTAGTGATGTATCTAAAGGTCTGAAGTCTTTCCCTGTTTGGGAAAGAGAGATGCTAAGTTCACCCATTAGTGAAAACGCTTCTTAAAAGAATTCAATATCTCTTGCTTCCCTGAACATTGGTTATTTGGGACCCAAAGAAACATTTACACTTCATTAAAGGAACTGTTGAAGCAAATGACTACTCTGGGGGAGCCTTGGGGTGCCAGAACTGACAATGAAGCTAGCCTTACTGGTCAACACAATCCATAAAGACTATTTTGAAAACCCATCAGGCAATTTGGTGCATTAAGGACTGCTCCTATTCACCAGAGCCCAAAAAAAGAAGTCTCAGATATTTATAAAAGGAAAACACTTGAGGGGGGCAGGTGGGCATTTTATTCTTGATTCTCAGCCTTCTAAAGATGATATTATAGTGATCATGAAAGGTATTATGGTCGACCATCCACTTTTCAAAAAGAAACACTATCAAAAACCCATCCAGGCAATTTGGGGCATTAGGACTAGAATCCTCGGAGGTATTACCAAAAGGTGATCTAATATTTTAATTTGGTCTACAGTTTGTACACAAAACATGAGCATTTTATTCTTGAAGTATTGTTTGATTTTAAAAGATGATATTATCATGAATTGTATTACATTAGTTAGGTTTGCATGTTAATCAAGATATATGCCATAGTTCTAGGTCTCCAATTTTTGACTTTATTGTTGAATGCTGATATAGTCTAAGAGATCTCATATCTTTGATTTTGATATACTTTGTTCAGAAAATTGAGCATTTGGCCAAGTATTAATTAGTTTTTGCAACAATGTGTTAGCATAATAATTTTGAACAATGTGTTAGAAATTAGGTTCTAGGTCTCAAATTTGGGCTTGTATTGTTGAATGCTGATAAAGTCTAAAGAGACATACTTTGATTTTTTTGTTTTAAAATAAGAAAATTAGTTGAATTAGTTAGTCAAGTCAAGGGATAGTTGCACATACCCACAGGGTTCTGTGAAATGCAATAACAAAGTTTGTAGGTACTGGTTGCAAAACACTGCATGTTGAGATTTTACATTTAATAAAAATTGAATGTGTTAAGTCATAGAACTGTATTTGTTTTAAAATAATCTTTACCAATTATATGTTGAGTCTTAAGTTAGTCATGCTAATGTTGAATGTATTTGTAGAAATTTACAAATGCGAATTTTATAAGATTGACAAATGTAAGATTGTACTCTATATACTGATGTATCTTTTACTCAAGAAAGGTTATAGAAATAAACTAGTTTATTAGAAATAGTTTTATTTCTTCATAATGTCTACAAGTTTACTACATTTCATGCAACACAGTTGTGAAACGCTTGTAAATAACACCTTTCTAACTTCTTGTAACCATGCTTTGAACATCTCTTGTTACTTCTGGGGTGTTAAGGGTGCTGTATAGGAATTTAAAAGTTAAATGAGACTTCCCAAGGGGAAGTTGAAATTTGATGTTAATTCCTATAACAGCACCCGACACCCCAGGAGTAACACCCACCCTATATAAACCCTCCCAGTTACTCCTGGGGTGTCATACATGGTTACCAGCTAAGCTTTGAATTATGAGAACTTCCGGATGCGTGCGCATCTCTTGTTACTCCTGGGGTGTCGGGTGCTGTTATAGGAACTAACATCAAATTTCAACTTCCCCTTGGGAAGTCTCATTTAACTTTTAAATTTATAATCACTATTTCATATATATACAAGTGTTCTCTGCACATATATATGTATTTCTATTTTTGCTTTTCATTTTATGCACTGTGTTGTTTTAGCCTGAACTCGATGCTCTGCCAGGGTTTCCAGACTCAATAGTGCAAGAAGGTAACTCAGTGTTACAAATTAGTATTGTTGAAATTAAACCTAAGACTTGTTTTGTTTGTACAAAAAAATTCATCTCATTTTTTAAATATTACAGTCTGTCATACTATACTTGTTATAAAAGTGCGAGAAAATGAATACAACAAAGACGCTGTCATTCTCGCAAAGTATTTGGCCTCCATTTTCTATCATACCAGGAAGAAAAACAACTTTGCAGAAATAGGAGAGACATGGGGAGCATTGCAGTATTTGGTTGTAAGTTGACTTTAAAAGACTGATACACTTTGTTAATGATATGACAATACAGTAAATTATGTTCAATAAATCATTAGGGACATAAAAATATCATGAACAAACGTTTTTTTGTTGTTTTTTTCATTTTGTATGTATTGAGATATTTAACATCTTAAACTTATTATGTTTCTGCAGGACAATGCACTTACATTCCTTCTTTTCTCTACAATTTGCGAACAGTATTCATATAATGCACGTGGTATACACATGCAATACAGATTTTTTGCAGAGGTAAGTAATATGTAGGCTTTATAAACTATAAATTAATTGTCAATCTTTTTTGAAAGAGAAAGAGACATGATGTGTGTGCTGGGGCTGTCTGGAGTAGTTTGTATTAATCAAGGTTATTGACACCTCACAGCTATTCAGAATGCACTACATGGCACTATACGTAGTTACGTTGGCGATCTTAAGATAACTATGTTGTACCCGGTTGTAGCAAGTCCCTCATTCAGTATTGCACGTACGTCGTACTATGTCATGGATATATACAAAACATCGTATTAGGAGTATGAAAAAAACCAAACTGATTGGCTTATTCCTGTATTATGAGTACTACTGTGTGAAACATATTACATTGTGATCAAAGCATCATACGACTATATATATGTGTATACAGGTGTATATGTGATGCATCTGGTCTTATAAAGATGTATAAGTGTGAACTAAAATTCTGCAAATTATACCTGTCGATTAGTCAAGGGATTAGGGAATGGGTTTGGGGAGTTTGAAAATGCGTATCTATACATATTAATAGTCAGGAATAAGATAGACCTTCATCTCATACTTGATAGTATGTTACTCCCACTTGCAGAAATATCTTCCTCGACTCAGAAAATACCTTCTTGCTGGACAAATTATTATCAAAGATATTGAACCTCCACGATCAGATGATAAGCTTTACAGAGAAAAGTATGGTTACAACACATTGATGAACTTTAATCCACAGGAATTCAAAGATATTTTAAAGGTATAACATTCTGCTGTTAAGTAATATTATATAGACATGTATACCGGTAAGCAACTCATATTTGTTTGGCCAGTTTTATAACATGTGATCCAACAACTTTTTACACCAAATTATTGGCACACACTTTTTGTCTTCACAAAATTCCTTGCAGAGTTTTCAGTACTGAATAGGCAACCTTTTCTCTACTCTGTACTAGAGATTCATTCCCAATATTTTTCACTTACCTGACCTGTACAATACTTATTTGATGTGTTCAACCTTAAAACGTAACAATGTACAATTGCTCAGGGATGAGTTTGCTTGGCATTACACCAATGCCCCAAGGTGAACACGAATCCATGACCTTCCAGTAATGAGTCCGAAAATGAGTCCAGTCCATTCATTAATTAATTGCATCGTGGATTATGGTCTAAGTAAGAGATATGCAAGTGTCAGGATTTAGGATTTTTATGTTTCTAATACCATTACTAATTATGTTTGATATAATTTATAGCATCGTCAAATAGGAATGCCCGCTAAACCTAGCCGAGAGTCCAGGGATCAGTCGGATGAACAGAAAGCTCACCGTATTGCTGACTATTTCACTAATATTCTAAAGATGGCAAAACAAAAACATGGAAAAGCTATGAGTGTGAAAATTAAAGGCCACCTTGAAGCTCTGCTAGTAAGGATTTTTTTTTTTTTTTTTTTTTTTTGTATTTGATTAGGATAAATATTAATAAAAATCAAGATGTATTAAAAATTACAAAATTACAATGTGTTTCCTAAATTGTTGTTTTACTGGTGTGGATTTTTGTTTGTTAAAAGCTTAATGAGTACATTAAGTTAGTTATGTGTATTTTAATGTGCTGGTAAAGCTTCTAAAATCTGCTTCTTGATATTAACAATGTACTAGTATGTGAACTTTCAGACTGTTTTGACAGTCCAACAATGTCCCTTGTCTCTAGTACGAATGCTGCAATATCGAAACAAATTGCCTTATATGTAGCTGAATAGACCAAGTGTATTCAAAATAGGGAATAAGTGAATTCATGATATTTGGAAAGATTTATCTATTACAGGATGACCTCAGTTGGCCGCTCACAGTTATGGAAAAAATTGAAAAGGATATGAATTTGGCCCCTGGATCTCAAGTTTCATATGCTGATATTATTGAGGTATGTTAATAAACTTAAACCAAATGATTCATGTTCATATATTGTTTACATATCATTATCATTTATTATGAAAATGATTAACAATTTTCCATTATCATATATTACTAGACTTCGTACTTTAATCCACCACATCCACGTTTTGTCCCATAACTTCCTTCAATCAAAACGGATTTCTATTAAAGTGACATCTTTTGGTGTAGAATTGGCGACAGTAAATAGAAATCCTGGCATAATATCTCTTATCATTGCGTACAAAGTACAGTAATCAAATATATGCATATTTTACTAGTATTGTTTACATCCTGCAGTACTGTAGAACTACTGGTACGTCATAAGTATGGTGTTGACTTAACTCTCTTGCTACTTTTTTAAGAGGCCATGGGGCATATTGTCACATCCATTATACATCTTGGCCTACAGAGAATAAGTTTACATGCTCTTGCAAACTGCTATTTTTATGGTGTAAATAATAAAGAGACAGACTATAGATAGTCATAATAATGGAAGTAATTTGAATATTTCAATTCTCCATATTCTCAAATACATGTAGCTCTATGTAGATAATGAATGAATTGAAATTTCACTTTTATATGGTATTTGGTAAACATAATCTCAATGTGTGTGTATGTTATTGTAGCTATGCTTGCCAAGTTTGAGAGACGCAATGGGTACTGGAAGTATAACAATCCGTGGAATCAGCCCTCCTCACACTCCCTTGCAAATCTTTAATCAGCATGTCACTGGAATTCTGTTTGAGAAATTTGATGTCAATGAATTCCGAATAAAGTCAAAGGTAAGAACAAATTATGGGGTACTACTGGGTAATAAAAGTGGCTATATATAGAAAATGATGAACAAAAATTGGAAAGTTCTTGAAACTTTTTAATTTCTTAAAAACATTTACTGGTAATATGGTGATATATAATATGGTATCAGTTAACTTGAAATATGTATCGTTACAATGTACTTTGATATGAATAATTTTTCAACAAGTAATAAGTACACATGAAAATATGCACAGAATGCTGAACACTAGCATATGATTTTTGTGAGGCGAAAGTTGTAAAATTTGTGTAAAAATCTCTGACCTCACGTCTAAGTAAAGAAGACGCCGTGAACTTTTTCAGATTTCAAAGTGTAATATATCACACTTGAAAATTATATATCTTTATTTTCTTTGCTATTAAAACTAAAAGGCATTGTTTAAGTAAGAATACAAGGTACTTGTTTTTACAGAACTGGGAGTATATGTTTTTATGAGTGAGCTTAATCTTAGAATTTATTCAACAAAAGTGGGTTTATTAACATTTTCACATTCCTACAGGGTTCAAGGCCGCCTCCCCCTGAAGAATTAACTGCCTCTATGCCTGGTATAATGATTTTGGCACCTGGTGTAGATCGTATGCCAGAAATTGCCTTTGATCCATGGAAAATTGGTGTTTTACCAGTTAACCCTATGGTATGTGTGACTTGAAAAATAATCATTCAATCTCATTAGACATACACTAAACTATGCTTGCACAGTTGAAACTTGGAAGAGAATACAGGAAGGATGATTGCTTTCAAGATTGTTCTAACCTAGATTTATCAGATAAACTCATACAATATATTTTGAATTATATGTTTCATACATAAAGTTTACTATTTTATAACAGGCAGATAAACTCATGCAGAAATGGATTAAGGAAAATAAAGCCAAAGATCATGTTGAGGTTGACGAGGGATCTCTTGCAACTAACAAAACTCTTGGTGACCCATCAAAACTTTACATGAGATCTGCATTGTATGTAGCAATATTAAGTTATACAATTTTCTCCAAATTAATGATAAAATGTAGTGTAGGAATTTAAAAAGAAGAAAATAATGTTCGATATTTGAAACATTGTAGAAAGCTTTGTTTTATTTGTTTTAGAATATTTTGATAGGTAAATGATAGGTAAACTTGTTCATATGTTTTCATATTAATAGTTTTCTTCTATCTGGATATTTCAGCTACAAAGATATATTACCAAGAGTCATGGGCATCTTTGATCAAGTTGATCAAAGTAAAGAAGACGAACTTCTACTTTATCAAAAACTCCGAAAGAAATGGCTGGAAGATGCTATCACTGTTTGGACTATGAGTGGCTTTCTGGCCTGCAAAACTGCCACACCAAGAACTGTATGGACAGAATTGTTTTTGGATTCAAAAGATCCTGATTTTTTGCAGAGTAAGACTTTTAGAATCAATCAGATTGTTAAAATTGTAATGATGAATATCAATGGGTGTTTGTAAATGCCAACCATGCTCAATTAGGGTGAATAGAACTGATGTTTAGAGAGTATTAAAACTGATATTTATTGGGAACAAATTTTTCACCTTTGTCCTATATATGTCTAATTATTAGATAGAACCATTATTGGTGTAGGTGTCCTCCTCGTCGTCATTGATGCATCCATTGGCCCCTACCATTGTGTTGAACTGTCTGGTACCTACCACTTCATGTAGTTACTATGCGGGTGTCTGCCTTTGGTATGTTCATGGTTAGGCACCAGACTTGTAGATTCTCGTCTATGGTATTCCTCCAGTTTTTCTAGTGCGACCTTTTTGCCATTTTTGCTATTTTGCCTATTGCCATCCACTAAAATTGATTCACATCTATTTGTCCTTGACTTACTTTGATGGATATGTCCTGCCAAGTGGGGTCAGTGGGGTCTCATGTCTTTCATGCTCAATTTATTTTTCATGCAGGAATGCTGCTGTGCTGATATGATCTGTCTTAATAACACATCTACATTTGTATCTCACATTTACCTCATTTCTTGTGTTTGATGTTCTCTTCTTTGTACCCATCATTCAGGTGCGCTGATGGTCTCAATTGATTTTCCAATTATTATGTACACTACTATACCATGTCAAGAAAGTTTTGTTTGCAAGCATTCAATGATTTAAATACAACATAAGGACATTGTAATATGAGTGAAAGGTATCCTAATTTTTCCCCTCTTAGAATGAGCAAGTGATAGCTCGATGTAGCTTCAAGTACAGTTTATTAATATTGTCAGGAATGTTTGGAGATGGAGACTTCATAGATAGGCGAACACCATCGAGGGGGACCAAAAATAAAGGTTGACAGAGAGTCCATGTATAAAAAGTAACTGACAATAATTGTTATTGTAGAGTATGAAGACATCAGTCTGGCTGTAGCTGAAGTAGCACGCCAACAATTGGAAGTTACAGGTTGGATGGATCAGAAGGAAAAAGCCACTCGTATGAAAGAATTTGATTATGATGTCATTGTGCGACGCTACCAAGTTGAAAAGGGGGTGAGACAGTTAAACACTATTAAGTAATACGGAAAGAAAGAGCTTAATTTGGCATAAAAAGTCTCGCTCATTCTGGATGGTTATTGCATTTTTCAACAAAAACTATGTGGGTTCAACTATCAAATGTCTGGGGAGATTTGTGTTTTTTAAGCTGCACGTATTTTAGTATAAGTCAGTGTGGTACAGAGTGAGTAGATAGTTGTCTCTTAATTCGTCAAATCCACATGTTCTTTAAAAAAAATCACATTGTTGCTCAACTGTTCAAGTAAACAAGTTGCTGATCATATAATATCTATATATTAATATGCTAATTTTGGCGCACTGCAGGAAACGTCATCTGACTATGGGTCATTATTTTATGGTTCTGGATTACGGGTATAAGCTTCTTTCTCACCATAAAAATGATGCTGTAAAGGCACTATTCATATGTGACAAGATTGACTCTGGTAGCCATATTGGTGTCACGCTTAAATAGTCATACAAACATTATTTATTTCTTGGTACTTGCCAAACAAAAGTAAACATGGCCTATTTTGCTAAGTGTCACCCATGCCCATGCTTTTCAGTGGATATTGCTAGTATAGAGATGGCATATCGCATTGCAAGATATGAATCACATTATAACTTTTTTTTTCTTTTTTAAGGAATTGCCTGGCTTTATCAAGTATGATGGTTCCATGGTATTTCCAAAGAACCCTGAAGATGTAACTGTGATGGTAACGGATGAATTTGGACATATGGTGAGTAATCATAATACTTGATCAAAACAATGCTGTAGAAATAGCTATAGTATATTATTAGAAATGAAATTTAATTCCTGATATTATTGTTGAAGTGGTACATATATTTTTGTTTGTTTGTTTGTTTGTTTGTTTTTGTTTTCCTTATTTGTAATGTCATTATTTTTCAGAGTCGTCCTGATTTGCATTTCCTCATTTATTGTATGCAGACATCACAGGTGCTTAATAAGGTATGCATTTACACATTGACTGCATAATTTCTCATACTATTAAGAAGCTTTCAAAAAATGAAATAATCTTGAAATATGGAATATGATGCAGATATTTGGCAATTACTTTTATTACTATTTTTATAGGATGGTCATTTGGATGAACATGCTGAAAATTTCAAGTAAGTTTTTTTAAATTACTACTTGTATGTGATTTTAAATGTTTTGTGTTTTTATGATTATTGTAAATTGCTTGAATTTTATATTAATATTTTTTGTACATATGGCAAATAAATAAATAGATAAATAAATAAATAAATTTTATTCTCAGTTATTGTATGATTACTCAATATCTTAAGTTACTATCTGATTTAATTTTATCAATTCTGATATTATATGTGATGAATTGAATTATGTATAATGAATTGACTTTTAATTGGTGTTACATGTAGTTAGAAACTTACCTTAAGCTGATAGATTTGTTCACTTCGAAGCAAGTTTTTCATGTTTATTACTTTATGACTAAACCGTAATCATAATTTCAATTTGCAGGAGAAAGAATTTTGAACAAAAATATGAAGCAAAGAGAAAGACATTGGACGCAAAGTTCATTGGTATGTGACATCCGATTTCCTTCCACAGTATACCGGTACTCTACGCATCCAATGCATAAAGCTAAAAGAAATTCACCTTATTGTTCAAATTCAAACAAATTTGTATATGCAAAAATATTTTCAAATTTGGAGAATCAATGAATGCTATGTAGACTTGAAATTGCTGTGATAAAGGTTTAATACCTGTATGAAATGCTCGCAAGTTAGAAAAAAACACCTAATTTTGCTATATAATTTGCTTGAATTAAACATTGTTTTTCTTCTTGTGCCTTTGATTTGCATTACATGATATAATGCAATGCAAGCAAAGCATACCGTAAATCTTCTAATAATGGCCTAAGTCTAATATCAGCCTACCTCTATTAAACGCCCCCTGAGCTGGCAGGTATTCTGTTAAAGGCCTACCTGTACCCCCTCTCAACCTCTTGTAAAAGATCAATGTGCGAGTCAGTTTCGATTTTGTAATGTATTATAATGATTACAAAAATAGATTTTGCTTTTTATGCTATTTTTACTTTTTTTTACTTTGCTTTTATATATTATATATAAATGATTTTAATAGAATTGATTGAAGCATGTTTATAAAACTTTACCTGATTGTATATATGCTTGTATTGGTCTTGGTGGTTGTTATTTGTGTTTGACATACATGTTTGTGCAATTTCCTCATTATGTTTCAATACTAATTTAGGGTGTTGGAAAGATTATTCTACCAAAATTGGATTCATGAACATCACTGATGAGGTGAAAACCTGCATGCTATGTAAAGCTCCTTTTCATATCAGAGAGGAACTTCAAATGTTGATTGAAAAGATGCAATTTCCAGCTGCTATTGTATTGCTTGCTGCCTTAATGTGGAAGAGTAAAGAAAGAAAATCTGAGCTGTCATCACGAAGATTAACGAAATATTATCTGAATAAAATTAATGTCGTATTAAAAAAGATTTTTAAAGCATTAAAACTTCCTCATTTGTGGAATGTTGAATTCTATAAAAATATTGGCCATTACAAAGATGTGAATGATTTTAAACGATGCCTTTTAATAATGTTTAAAAGTTGCTGTAATGATTCACTGTGTCCTGCAATCAGCATGTTCGCAGTAGATCTGATCTGTGAAAATTGCTTACAAATGGCAAAATATTCAAAAACAAACAATTTCTCTTTTGTGAAAGAATCAAGGAAACATGTATCAAAATCAAAATGTCATAGGATAATTAGTACAAAGTACAAAAAACAACCAAACATGTTCAAAAGTTTGTCATGGGGAACACTTATTACAATTGCTATCGATGAAATGAGAGGGAAAGTTATTCACAATGGATTATATAAAAGCATGAAAAATATATTACCGAAGCTTCAAATGCAAGACATTTCACAAGTTTCATCTGGAAAAAAAGACAAAGTATCAAGATTTGAGGACAATTTAGATGTTGAACAATCTAATTGTATTGTTAGGCAAGAAGTGCCAGTCACAGAAAAGAAAGATCAAACATCAAAGATGAAAAATCCAGTTAATCCAAGGAAAAGGAAAATTGACGGAAACTATTCCCCAAAAAATTGTGAAGAAAAAATACAAAACTCACCCCCAAAAGAGATTAAATATCAGCCTAGAAAATTGAATATGGGTGATTTTGATGGTTACTTATTGCCAGGATTTTGTGAAAAAGCATACAAAGCTGCTTATTCACAACTGTATCCATTTCCTCCATTAAATGAAAAACTTAAACCTGTGAAATTAAGAAAGTTACCTGTCAAAATTGTTGAGATCTGTCACAATACATCAAACGATTGTCGTCCAAGAATTGGAGGAAATGGATGCTATCAGCATCCATTAAGCACTAATGTAGTGCTGGAGTTCTGTCATCTGAGGAGTGCACCAATCTGTCATAAATGCAATTGTTTAATGAACATATGTGTTTATGTAATTAACTTAGAGGAATACATTATTAACTACCCCTCCTCTCCAATCTCTGATTTTAAGCTAACATGTCCATATTGTTCAAGGATGGATGAAGTTTTCTCAAAGAAAAACATTCAAGCTATGGCAAAAATTGGCTCAAAGAGAAGCAAACTGAAATCATTTTTTATGTCAAAGACTCATGATTGTAAGATGAATATAAATATTGCCATGGCTAAAATATTTGCATCAGTACAATTGAAAATCGACCCGTTATACAGAAAAGACTTTTATGGAAGTGGGCAAGCAAAGTATGTTCGCATACTTAATTATGGCGAAACATTGCACAACTACATTAGTGCAATGTATGGGGACGTGGAATTGAACAAAAGTCCTGTCAGGTTACTCAGTCTCCGAGGTCTTGGAGGTCAATGTCAAAGATATCCAGATTTCTATGAGTATGAAATAGACATAATAGATGTCGACTCCCTAGTGAATGATATTACATCAATCCTTAAAGAAATGAAAGTGGAGAAGATAAACACTACAGATGAATTTGCAATAAAGTATTTGCAACAACATTGTCAAACATTTGTGACATTAGCAAAAGCTGACAAACTAAATGAACAGTTGAAGGAAAAGCATGTTACACATACCATACGAAAACTGAGAATAGCCAAAGCTGTGCAGGAAGAAAGAAATAAACTAATTACTGGTAGGATTTAAGTAATGTGTTCTGTTGAGTTCAGTTTTGATTTGTGTTCTTGTTCTTGTTCTTGTTCTCTTCTATATATTGAAAGTGAATACTGATGTGAAAACACTAATGTGGAAAGAAATTGTATGGCAAGTTGCAATGTAGAATATATCAAATCTGTTATTGGTAGCGAGAAGTAAGTTTTTTCATAATACATTTATCTTACTATCAGAGAAACGCCCTTAAATCCTGCATTCTGTTCAGTGGTCACAAATAACTCAATGATGTCCGGCACATGATGCCTTTTTCTAATATTGCTCTTGGAAGTGTGGGTAATAAATATTTATCAAATAAACAAGTAGATGTTTTTTCAATGTGGTAGATTTTGGCAATATTTCCATTGAATGTTTGTGTCTATACCCTAAACAACCATGTAAAAGCCTGTGGGTCAATTCAGGCCTAGGGTGTAAATGTAAGCATCAATATCTATGTTATTTAATAAAAACTGTTTTAGTGGGCGAGTCATAAGTGACTATGGGCCATTCTATGTATGTTTAGGGTATATGCATATCAGTTCAAATTCACTAATGGGTTGAATATAACCACAATTGGTAGCTTGTCTCCCAGTAACTAACTCACCTAGGTGTAAAAAGATATTCTTGTTCTGAGTATTTTCAATGTATGGTGTATCATACAATTTCATCAGATTTCTTCTGATAGTATCAAACTGTATGTATAGACTGATTTTAAGATAAATCCAACATTCTATCATTCCGTGCAAAAATCACCGCCAATAACCCACGCTGATTGGTCAATCAGCGTGCTCAATTTTGCGATGGAAAACACGCTCCAGAGCACGCGGAGACCACTACTACGGCGCTAGTCTAAACTCCTCACAATATCAATACAGCCGCTGACGTCGCAAGGCGTGTCCCATGTAGCGGAGAGCAGAAGTTTAGACTAGCGCCGTAGTAGTGGTTTCCGCGCTCTCTATTTTGGCAAAATTGACTCGCAATGAGAACATTATAATATGATTTATTTTAAAATAAAATGGATTTTAGTCATGATAGAATGGTGATTGACCACGCGATTGACACTCCAATCTCGTGGTCAATTCCTACATTTTACTTACAAACTTCAAAATTTTAGTCTAGTCATCTGTAGACCATTCTCAATTATGATGTCACACAAAGGTGTTGCATTATATAACGTCATGGGATTCCGAAGTAGTAGGAACTTCACGTGACATTACATCATGCAACACCTTTGTGTGACGTCATTCTTGAGAATGGTCTACAGATGAATAGACTGAAAAATTTTGAAGTTTTTAAGTAAAATGTAGGAATTGACCACTCGATTGTCGTGTCAATCGCAAAATTGAGCATGCTGACGTCTGATTTACCCTCACTTCGCTCGGGTAAATCAGACGTCAGCATGCTCAATTTTGCGATTGACACGACAATCGAGTGGTCAATCACCATTCTATCATGACTAAAATCCATTTTATTTTAAAATAAATCATATTATAACATTCAACATTCAAGTCAATTTCGTTTGTTTTGAGCGCGCGGAGACGTCAATTCCTACAGTTTTGAGCGCGCGGAGGCGTTAGTCTAAACTGTTGCTCTCCGCAACAACGAAACACGTCTTGCTACGTCAGCGGCTGTATTGATATTGTGAGGAGATTAGACTAGCGCCGTGGGTTTTTTTGGGAGCGTGTTTTCCATCGCAAAATTGAGCACGGAGATTGACCAATCAGCGTGGGTTATTGGCGGTGATTTTTGCACGGAATGATAGAATGTTGGATTTACCTTAAAATCAGTGTATACATAAATGTATGCTGTGTTTTTTGCTGTATATTGTCTTGTGTGTACGTGGTTTTTTTGTGTGTGTGCGTGCACGTGCGCGTGTGTGTGTTTTTTTACTTCTTCTGCATCTGCATCAAAACCACTACATCTGAACCAAAGGATCACCTGTTCTCTACTTTGCGAAACAAAGACATTATATAAGATTTGATTGATGTATTTTTTTAATAAAAATCCAACATTATTTTGATGTGTTTCATTTATTTTATTTTTCAGGTGCGAATAAGGCTGACAGTGCAAGAAATGAGACAAAACCTACATCAGTCAAAACAACTGTGCAAACACCTTCAGCAAAAAAAGCAATAGATACCAGTGAAGAACATGTGAAGAAAGATAACAAAACAAAACCTACATCTGTCAAAACAACTGTGCAAACTCCAACAAGAAAAGCAATAGAACCCAGTGAAGAACATGTGAAGAAAGATAACACCAACAATGACCAGACTACCCCTACTAAAAGTGTTTATCACCGAAGTATAGGAAACAAGCAATTTTCAGTTAATTCATCAGAAATGATTGGAGAATTTGATCAGTACAAGAGTGATGGGTCTGCGTATACAATTTCTGAGTATATTTTGAATGTGTCCGGGCTGGTTGGTTGCAAGCATACTTCGGGTAAAAAGCGGCGTCAAGTATATGTACCTTTTATGCTGGATAATCAAAACCCAAAGTGCAATCCTCTTAAAAGACTATTCAAAGTATTTAGCTGTGAGCATGACCACAGGCCAAGAGTTGGCGAAAATGGACTATATCAATATCCAGTTGGAAAGAAAACCATGGTAGAATTTAAGTACTTGTCAAATGCACCTGTTTGTCAAAATAATAACTGCAAGGAACCTCTTTCACTTGGTCTTTATGTAGTGGAGGCTGAAGATCACCTTGATAAACATCCCAAAGATGATGTAGCGAAAGCGTTGAAAACTTTGAAGCTCCAATGCAGAGGGTGTACTCACCTACAGCGCTTTTCTAAGATGTACACTGATTTGGACGATGATGTATTGTCACTTGTTGATGATCCTCTGCGTGTCAGAACTGCAGTGGCTGTTCTCTTGAGACGAGAAATTATTGGTATTGATCACATTCTTACAAAATGTAAGGGCCTGTACGAATCTGGAAAAGATCCTTTATTATATGATGGCTGGAGTGACACAGAACTAAAAGCACTCCGTGCTATGGTATTTGAGTACAGTTTAGATCAGAAAGTGAAAGGGATTGAAAAGGCTGCTATGCCAGTCTGTGAGTACAAAACTGAATTTGTTGCAAACATTGTGCCTCCTGAAGGGAAACGAAATTTAGCACATGCTTCAGAAATTGAAAGTCTTTTGGGTGAAGAGCTCAAAGCTGCAGATGTGATGGGTGTCATGATTGAAAGCATTGTGGCCCAATACAAACATAGAGCAAGCATTGAAAAGGATGCAATACTTGAAATGTCCATTTTAAATCCAGATGCCAGAGAACTAAATTGGCCAGTGGCTCCAAAACGGTCCAAGCCGGGTGATTTGGTGAAAATTGATCAAAGTATTTTAGACTTGTTTACGAAAGTTTTTGATCAGCTAGGCCAGAAATATGTAAGTCCAGCTCATGAAGACCGGCAAGAATATGGATATCATATTAGAAAACCTAAATTAATCTTCACTAAAGATGGAAAAGTTGAAATAGGATTTAAGATCAGAGTGCAAGATCCCAAATTAGGAATTACTTATGAATTGAACAAAGATGACCCAACACTGTTTGAATTGGTAGATGAAATGGATACATCAAAAGCTACACCATTTTCTGAGCTTCCAAACCTATCGCTGCATTTACCAAAATCTGAAAAGGTTGACAAAGATGCAGAACCGCCAAAAGGTACGAAGAGTAAAAAAAGAAAAAGTAAGCAGCAAAGTATGAATGAAAAACAAACTACTTTCTTCGATGGTATAAAAGAAGAATTGCAACACAGTTTAAAGGAAAAATTGAGTAACACAGGCTTCCCTAATAGAATGGATAAGGTGTATGATCAAGTTATGGAACAACTGAAAGGAGATGGCTTCCCAACCGATTTGGATAGTAGGCTTTTGGAATACATGCTGAGTACTGGTAAGATGAGAGTTATCTCATTCCTGATATTAGAAATCATATATATATATTTTTTTTTCTGTCTTCAATTTCACATAGAGTTGAGCCATTTTAAAATGCTATCAGTTTATCTTCAGTTTAAAATATTCATAACAATTTTATTATTTAAAATAATTCAAGCAAACCTGTGATAATTCAGTATAAAATTTCTTCTAAAAGTCCTTTATTTCAACTAGGATTGAAATTAATGATCATTAGAAAATTACATTGAAGTGCTTGTTTTAGTAGCAGTAATAAGTATGAACATCAGAAAAATATATTATGCAAAAAGCTGAAGTCACCATTGTCATAAATGTAATTTTTTTCTAAACACATAATTATTCAGATTCATTGAATTTTAGCTCATCCAGAAACAATGAAAGAATTCAAGGATCTTGCAACAAGTGGAGCAACTGGCGATGCAAATTTGGGGACAAATGGTGGAGCGACTGGCCAAAGCCGAGAACAAAAGGGTAATGACCTTGTTATAAAGTTTAAGGTTTTGAGTACATATTTTCTAGGCTATTCACCCATATATATTTCGAGCTTATTCACATCACAAGTTATTGAAAACATTGTTGATAGACTTACTGTAAGAACTGCATGTTAATGCTCTATATACATTTTTAATTGTTATATGGCCATAACTATCTATATCTGATGTAATGAAAATTGATTTAATTTGTTTATAAGGATTATTTTTTATCATAAACATGGGCCCCTGCATCGTCAGATCGGTTGGCAGGGGTAATATCTATAGGCCACGAAAGAAATTCAGCAAGCACGAGGGAGAAATTGAAAATTTTGCGTGATTTTGGAATTACTGAAAGCACCTTATTATCGTTAGTATAGTATAATCATAATGGAGTAAATCAACCAAACCACTTTACGGGCCTGGCTCGGTAAATGTGTGGAAGTTAGGGCATTCTCACTAGCATGTGTCATAGATAAAATATTTCCCTTTGGTTCTATAGCAAAATTAGCTATGAACATTCATTATAAATGTACATACATGTACATACGTGTACATACATGTACATTTCAAACATGTTGAAATATATTCAACTTCTTGCATGGTTCTAGCGCACAGCGAGTGGCGCATCTCTAAGTTATTGATCATTTTTTGCTGTAGGCAACACTGGGCTACACAGCACGGGCACATAAGAGTGGAAATATGGACCTTTTGCACGATGTGTAGACTTTTTAAAACACTCTTGACTTCAAACAGCAAACTCAGTTTTTTCCACAATAAATTCATAAAGCCTGGTATTGCACAATAACATTATATGAAGAAGAATGGTGTTTGTATAGTAAATATCAGAGCCGTCGCACCCCGCTCCGACACTCCAACATTTGTCAGACCACTATTTTTCAAGAATTTATTACGTAATAACATAATTACGTAATAAGTACTCTAGTATGTATTGATTTTGATGATTATTTTCATGCCCAAGCTATATATATCCATATATTTCATTAATTTTGCGTGATTTAACATTTTTGGCAGTTCAAATTGCCTTGCTGGTGAACGTAAAAGACGAAATGCATAAACCGCAATTTTTTTTCAAACGCTAATTGGTACAGGGTGTCCAATCAACCTCCAAATTGAGGCTCCTAGGAAAGTCCGTCCGTCCCGCTGAAAGAGGACGTTATGATTCCCTGTTGAAGGTTGGGTGTCCAATCAATATATCCAGTCGCAGTATCGTTTTACTAACATGAAATACTTGGATGAGCGATAATCAGCGGTTAATCGGTTACGGTTCGATTACAGAGCCGATTAACCGGTTCAATTTTTCTTGAACCGTCCACACATTAAAGTACTCTATATAAACTAAATGTTCTGCAATTTAGCGCAGTTGCGTAACTTCCCTACCAGAGACTTATAGTTTGACTAAGTGGTCAATGACCTTAAATGACCATAAATGACCAGTCTTTGTCTGTGTCTTTTATTAGCGTCACGTGAGAATGCTTTGTTTGTAACAGGTTCATTTGAGTATATATGCAATGTGGGACACGTGCTAGTTACGTTTCACATATATCTAGAAGAAAACTAAATCATAGTTTATGATTATAAATATGATTATTAAAGCTCAGAAAATGTTTTGGATCAAACAATATATAGACAATACGGAACCCATTTGGAAATTAATAATTAACAGCTACCTTAAACCGTTTGGTGGAACTATATTAGCTTATTGCAATTACGAAGGTTACAATAATGATCACCTACCCACCTTTTATAGAGAATGTTTTAAAGAATGGCATGTTTTTTGTTTTTTATCTGGTTGAATATAGAAAAGAACCCTCCAACCAATTGATTTAGAATAATAAGCATTTGAAAATAGACAATAAATCAATCTTTTTAAAGAATTTTATGGATGCAGGAATCTGGGTAATAGGAGATTTATTTGAATATGGAGAAATTATAGATTTTAATTTCTGGAACAATAAGGGGATTACCGGTACTATCAATAATCACTTAACTTGGCGAAGTTTGATTGCTTCAATACCTAATAAGTGGAAAAACTTAAAAAAAGATCCTCAAGCGGATTCCCATAATATTTTAAGGATAAGCAAAGAACGAGATATTTTTAAGGCAAAATTAAAAGACTTTTATTGGCTTATTATAAATACTCCTTACTGTCAGCTCAAAAACACTTCAAAACAATTGATATGAATGAAACTGAATGGTCTGAATATTACCTTATTCCACATTTGTATCTAAAAGAGAAAAAAGCAATTGATTTCCAGTATAGGTGCTTGCACAGAATTATTGCCACAAATGAATTAATGAAAAGATTCAAAAAATTGAATCGCCAAAATGTAGGAACTGTGACAAAATAGAAACGTACAAACATTTATTTTTTTATGTAAATTTGTACGTAGTCTGTGGAATAAGATTGAACAAGAAATATTTTCTAAGCATGACATATCCCAAACAAAAGAAAATCGATTCAGGAATACCTAATTCCTATCTCCCTAACCAAATTATTAATATTGTAAAACAATCACTAGTCAATTCAAGACTACCTACCCTGAAAAACGCCATTCGTCAGATTTATAAAATATATGAAATAGAATATCACCAAAGCATATTTAATAAATGTGAAGATAAATTTGAAAATAAATGGAAAGATTTACAAAATATTCTAAAATAAGCCAAACATAATGAACTTTTCTCGTTAATTGTTACCATCTCTTGTATATATTATGTATATGTACAAATAGACCATATGTATCGGCATCTTTATCATCAATTTCACCTTCATTACCATTATCATCATCATTCATTATCGTTATCCAAAATAGTCTTCCAAAACCCAGTATCATTTCTTACCAATACATTTCATATATGATATATCATATAATCACAATATATCACTATATGAAGTTATGGATTTCATGATGTTAATTTTTATACAATATATGGAAAACTATATGAAGTTAAGGATCCTCATGCGCCCATAATTTTTTAAGGATAAGCAAAGAGCATTTTTGTCGGACCACTCTTTGTCAGCTCAGGTGCGTGTGACATGAATATAGTATACATACCTCCACTCCTCATTTAACAATGCTGTGGTCCATGATCATCGATATGAAATGATCCTGATGTTCCTAATAAATCTTTTTTGTTCACAATTTCTCTCATGTTGGCACAAAAATATGAAACTAATGTAGATTAACATTTGCCCTTTGATTACAAATTTTAGATTTGAGTGATTGGGAACCGTCTGATGAATCGCCTAAAAAGAAAAGTAAAGCAAGAATCTGTGCGAATTGCAAGGCAGTGGCACCAGCACCCAAGGCGTTTAGAAAATGTGCAATGTGAGTTTTTATCTGTTGGCCATTACATTATTCCACCACTTATGATGGTCGTAATTTTTGTTATTGTATTCATCTTTTACGTGGAGAATCATATTTATAACAAATTCAGCAAGGTAGTAAACAATAAAGGTATTTTTTGATTTGTATTTTAGGTGCAAGGAAGCCAATGTACGTGATGTGCACTATTACTGCTCAAAGGAATGTCAAAGTAAGTATTGTTACTGTTATTTACTGATCTATCTTCAAATATTCATGATCGTGCAAAAAATTAAACTTGCACATGCTTGCTTTTCAGCTGAGGATTGGTATGCACGTCATAAAAGGGCACACAAGGAAAATCTGTTAGAAGTAAATGATTAGATACATTTTTCTAAACATTAACTTTTGTGTTGGACATTCCCTGGACATTGGAGCAATAATACATGAACTAATTAATGAATTGTCTTCTATAATACAAATATAATATAATATAAAGTACTCCTTCAAGTACTAATTGCTGTAATTTTAATGTGGTCGGAATTGTAAATTATGTAAATTTTATTTTTTTATTTCATTATAATCATGCAAAAATGTACTTTTATGGATAGTGTAGAGGAAAATGTTATGAAATTAATGCTTGTATTTTAAACTTTGTTACATTTTACTATGTCATTTATATGTGAAAATTTATTTTCATTTTCACCACTCTGATTTAATGTCAATAAATGAATATCAAATATGCATTGTTCCATATATAAAATTTATTTCTATTACTAACAATATGGTTTATAACACTAACTCTTGATCACAAAGTACAATAGTAGCATTAATCTGTACCCTAATATTGACCTTATTCTGCAAACAAATGTACATACATGTGCAGACAGATTTGAAAAGTTTTGAACACCCTAAAAAACAATTAACATCGTAGACAGTACTTTGTCAGCATGTTTAAATAGAGGTTATATGTAGTCACGGATTGTAATACATTTCACTTGGGGTAAAAAAGACTGAAGTCACTGCACGTGGAAAAATGTTTTGTACATGTACACTGTTTTAATTTACAACTAAAACAAAAAAGATGCAATGGGGATAGGGAATTGTTTTCTACATTCTGCCTTATATGGGATATTTTTGTGTGTACTGGTTGAAAATTTCTTTTCATACTAACTATGTATGTGTCCACACCGACTGTATACATATATATATATATACTAGCTGTCTACCCGGCGTTGCTCGGGTTGAAACAGATGAAATCCTGAACGCATCTAAAGCTCCTCTAACCCCGCCTCATCCTTCCCACGTCCCTCACACCAGCTCCCGTCAGAATACAGGTGTGAGACAGATTAAATACACCGCCATCACCGTCCTCCCATCATCATATGTCACAGCCATATACACACTACATGTATATGGCAGTGATTGATCCCTCTAATATTCCTCCCCCCAGCTACTGCTACCCCTGGTAAACACGTGCGGAGCAGAATAAATGTTCCTACCTCCCCTACCCTTCCTTCCGCCGCCACCCCCTCTTCTCTCCCCAACCCTCTCTACCCCATCCCCATCGAAACAGGTCCAGAACTAATGCATCTCGATCACCCTCTTCCTGCGGCTGCTCTGGTTGAAACGGATTCTGCTACCACCACCCTCCCCAGCTCCCTCATGGGTGACTGTACGTGTCGCCTGTGACGTGACTGTCGCCTGTGACATGTATGCAGTGTATAGTGAACTTCTACCTATCTATATAAAAAATAAACTCACTTGTTTGCTATTGCTGTTATCCATTCACATATTAAACCCGTACACAAACTTTAATGCTCCTTAGTTTTTTGTATAAATACATTGTTGTTTAATATTTACATCGCTAACATACACAAACGTTTAGCTTACATTGTTGTCTACACAAACGTTTAGCATAGGTACGCACATACGAAAGTTTGTAGTTTAACTGTTACGTATTACGTTTCAGTAACGTTGCATATGACATATTTTTTTAAAATTCTTTTTTCTTGTTTTTATCATTAAAACCAATTTATTTGTTTTGAAATGTGACATTATAACGACCACCAAGTTGTCCTGATTGTACATTCATAATTAGGAGTCTGAGTGTGTACGTCTTGTGGTTAAAAAGCCTTTTGTGACACAAAAAATCGCGTCTTCCTTTTTACACGCCCGCGCATGCACGTACACGCACACACACAGATATACATACATAATTGTTGATTAAATGAAAGACGTACAATGTAGACGCACATACGTATGCAAGTTTTAACTGTTCCAAAAGTATGACTATGCCTCGAAAGCAATTACATAGCAAACTCCATTACCAAATATTAGTACACAACTGTAATAAAGGGTGGCAATATCATTTAGTTCACCATTCAATATGGAATGATGGAATGATATATAAATATGGAATGATAAAGCCCATCTTAAATAAAAATAACTGAAAGGGTAATGCTTCATTAAGTATCACCAGAAGTGCATGTGTCATTTGCACATTGTTGCACTCAACTTTCTTTCCCACAAAATATTTCTACCAAGTCCTTGCTTTAGAAAACAATCTAGCACTTAAAACTGACAATAATCCATCCACAAATAAGCAAAGGAAGTTGCATGTATGTAAATAAGTAGAACAACAATTATTTAATAGCATCACTTTTGCTGTAAATACATGTATGCTTAGCACTTAATTTGTGCACAATGTATTCATACAAAAAAAAAAGGAATCTTGCAATATACTAGTACTATTGTAATATTCAAAATAAAAATGCCTAAATGACTAAGAAGACACAAAACTACACAATAAAATAAAAACCTACCATAGATTGGAAACAATAAAACTTTGCATAAATAACTATGGTTATCACATTCCATGTTAAACATGATCTTTGAAAAATACTTCAATTATATAAAAAAAAAAAAAAAATCACCGGGATAATATTTATAGACGTGAAAATGATCTATTTTTTACCAGACACGAAAGATAATACTTCAGAATATATTTCATTCAAATTAGCTGGACATTCAATTTTATGGACAATGTCTTGCTTTACAGCATTTTTCAACACCTGGTGTTGTGGTGGAATGGGATTTAACATTTCAAGTTGTGTAAACATTGATTCTGGAGAGCTCTTGTCAAAATCATGTTGTCCCAAAGCTTCCAGAACACTGTCAGCAAATTTTGAATAATGTGCTGTGGATGCAATCACCATTGGGCATTTTGGATCATTAAATCGGTCAGCCACAACTTTAGCAACAGCTGTATGTGGATCCAAGAGATAACCTGCAGTGCACAAAATGTCCACATAGAAGAAAAAACAGCTAACAAAATGTATTGATAGGGCAAAAAAAATATTCTATTGAAAATTCTAAAAGTATAATGCCTCATTGATCACATGCACATGTATTGTACAAACAAAAGAACTCATAGTAAATACCTCTTTCTGTAAAAGTCTTTGAGATTTGTTTGAGTGCTTCCTCTTCATCACACCAATCTACACAGATATCTTCTCTCATTTTATTGACAATCTGCAATCAAATAGAGCACATAATGTGATGTTTGATCACTGTCTTACAAACAAGACGGAAAAGGGATACTGTAAAACGGTTGAAATTTGCAAACCTACCGGGTAAATATTCGTAATTAGCCACATGTATTTTTGTGCCCTTTTAAATTCACAGTCCTACTAAATTTAATCCTTTTAAAAAATTCACAGATTTGAGATAAATTATACCCATGAACAACCTTAAACCAGACACACCCACTTTTTTTGCACACAAAAGCATCTTTATAAAAAACTTTTTAATTTTTTTTAAATGTATTTATAATATACCTCTGGTGAAACTTCAAAGAACTTTTCTTCATCCAACTGCTGATACAACTGTTTTATCAACTGACCATCACCACCAGTGACATGATATAGGTATCTTTCCAGGTTTGAGGACTTCAAGATATCAATTGCAGGAGATGCAGTTACTTTTAATGATCTACCACGAAGATCATACCTGTCAACAAACAAGTTTTATTTTATACATTAAAGCTTTATCTTACATAATTTATGCAAACTATGTATTTAACCATAAAATTATAAAGAACCCAAATTTAAAAGATTGAAATTAATGGTGCACTTTGCAGTGAAAATTCCACATATACATGTAGTGCTTTACCTTCCAGTTGTGAAGAAATCTGTTAGTATTTTGTTTGCATTGGATCCACAAATAAGACGGCGAATAGGAAGTCCCATTTCCTAAAATATTTATAAATTTTAATGACTTTGAATTAAATCTTGGGGACATACTGCAAGTGTCATGTTCACAATTCTAACCCCAACCCACACTCTTTAGTTGTACAAGCAACACAAAATCAATTGTATTTATATAGGGCATGCAATAAGCTTAAAAATTATATTTTTAATCTACTTTAAAGCCAAATATTAAGCAAGATAATGGATATTTAGATATTAACTTCTTTCTATATCACCGCAAAATTATACTATGCAACAATGTATATAAGATCCAATAATATTCAAAATAACACTTTAATCGCTACACTTAAAACATATTTCAGAGCCAACAACAAATATTTTGTTATATGGTAGCAGAGCATTAAAGATCCCTTAAATTGATTGAAGATGTCATCAGAACTGCAAGAGCTGATAGAACTTGGAATGAAGCTTTGGTATGAAGGTGAGACATTACAAATGTTTGTAAAAGAACAACAAGACTTACAGAGAAAAAAGAGTTGCTAAGCGGGAAGAGGCCGAGGCCAAGAGGAAGAGGGAAGCTGAAGTGATTAAGGCGCAAAGATAATTTGAACTGAAGAAAATGGAACTCGAAAGTCAAGAGAGGGAAAAGAAAGAAGATAGAATAATAAAACTAAAGGAGCGACAAAGGAAACATGAGAAGGAGATGAAGGAGATGGAACTGCAAAATGGCATGAGAGGAGGTGAAGACAGCAAGAAAGCTGGTAAGCAGAATGACTCGTGTGTGCAATACAAACAGATGAATGAACAGCTGCACGGAATTGTTAAGAATGAGAAGATTACAGTTGATGAAGAGGCTGCGATTGAAGAAGAAATTCTATATGAGGCAGAAGAAGCTTTAGAAGCGAGCACAGTCGCCAAGGTAACACTTGAGGAGCAGGTTCCTGAAGAATTGCAAAAGTACCACAAGATGAAAATGGAAAAATTAATGTGCGAACACAACAATTTCATAGTGGAACATCAAAAAGAGAGGTGTGTGAATCTATCAAATATGGAGCTTCAGAAGTTGGCAGATGAAGATGCAATGAAAGATGTTTCCGATAAAGGTCCGGTGATAGATGTTTCCGATACAGGTGCAGTGACAGATGTTTCCGATGAAGGTGCGGTGATAAATGTTTCCGATGAAAGTGCCGTGATAGATGATGCATATGAAGATATAGTGGGGGATGATTATGATGATACAGTGAGAGATGTTTACAATGAAGATGAAGTGAGAAATGATTCAGACAAAGATGCAGAGAGAGATGATTCAAGTGAAGATGCAGTGAGGAATAATTCAGTTGAAGATGCAGTAAAAGATGTTTTAGATGAGAGTGCAGTGAAAGATGTTTCAGATGAAGTCATGGTGAGATACAATTCAGCTGAAGATGCAGGAAAATATGTTTTGGATGAAGATGCAGTGAGCGGCAAAGTAGTGGAAAGGGTTGAGATCAGCTCTGGACTGTATTGTATTAATTTGTTGTTTGGTTGGATGATCACTGGTCGAGTAAGTGTGTTTAGTAGGAATGAGCTTGAAAGTGTCTATCTTCTGTTAACTACAAATGATTATCCTGGTTATTATAAATCTAGACTTACCTAGAGGGATCCACTTGATCATGAATATTTTTTAACTTAGAAACCGTTTGTATAAAGAAAATGTTGTAATGCAAAACATAGTCATTTTTTCCATTTGAGATTGATCATCAAGATTAGTTGTATATATACATATATTTACATGTATCCTGTGCCTGCTGATTCAAGCATTGTATAAAACAGTTTTATTTTAATTATATTCAATTGTAGTGTTATATATCTACTTCTTGTAGGGAGTGTCATGATTTGCATGATTGCATGAATATTGCTTTTGTTTGTTTTTGTCGGGAGTGTCATGAAGTGCATGATATTCGCAAAGTGTAAAATAGGTTTATGTGTATATAGTATAGAAGTATGTAGTATATGATATGCTAAGATGGTACGGTTTTGGAAGGTTTTTGGTGTTGATTATTGTATTTTTGGAGATGAAAGAGAGAGCATGAAAAGAATAAAATGAGAAAGAAAATATAAGAAACGAGTTGACTTATTTCGTTATACAAGCAAGATAATGGATTTTTTAATTAATTTTATTTTTCAAACCACGTAGTAGTAGTGCACATGCCTTCACATCCACTTGCATGAAATAGTTAAGTGGCCTGCATGTATTGCCAATGTTACTGATCATATTAAACAACTAGTCAGGCGTATTTGATTTGGGTAGTAATGGGTACATGTGTATGTCTGAGCAGATCTTATCGTCATATGGTTAAAGACTTACTCACCTTTGCATAATAAGCTGCTAGAATGTTGCCAAAATTACCAGTAGGAATGCATAAGTCCACTTTGTCACCCAGTGACAAGTAGCCATCAACTACCATATCTAAATAAGCTGATGCGTGATACACAACTTGAGGTAAAAGGCGTCCCCAATTAATAGAGTTTGCAGCACTGAAAATTAGTTAGTTTGAGTCTGCTACTGTATTGCAAAGCATCGTGGTTGACTAAGGTATCATTATACATGTAAAATTATTTACTTTGGGTCATTGTTTTATTTTTACCTGAGTTTAATTTTATGATCAGTCCACAACTGTGAAGCAATATTAGGATTTTTGAAAATCTCTTTGATGGTGGTTTGACAAAAATCAAAATCACTTGAAACACCTGCAATTCAATATACAATTTGTGTAGTCCAATAACATTAAAATAATAAAATACAATAAAATAATAAAATACACAAGATATTGTAAATATCAAATATATCTATGTTTAGTGTTTACCATAACATTTCAAAATAAAATTCTTATGCAAAAGTAACTTTCCGCAAACAGCTATTGTAGGGTACCGCCCTATCTAAGGTCTCCCTCAAATTTGCAACATCAAAATATCAAAATCAAGACCATGAAGATTCTCATGTAAAAATACCCACCCTCTAAATTGACAAAATCTAAACCTAAAATATCATGGCCATTTGGATGGTCATATAGAATAAATTATAAAGTGAAAACAAACGTTAGCATTTAATGAATCATTATGAAAGACAGATATTCCAAACATTTATCAAATTTCCTTGAAAATACTCACCTATGACACTCACGCCTTGTCCATTTACAGTTTTCATCTGCTTTTTTTGAATGGAGCTGATACCATGCTCAGGATACAATACCATAACATTGATTGCACCTAATGTAGGAATTCCCATGTTAAATTGATACAAATAGCAAAATATATTTGTAAATAGATTCATTGGATTTCTTTTTTATGTAGATTGTTTGACTAATTTTGCAAAAATTCATTTTAACTTATTGCCTTAATATCTTTGTACATTTGTCCATGTCCATCGTCTGAGGCTTCCTTCTTTCACGAAACTAAAGAAAAAGGATGTCAACAAGAGAAAGTCTTAGAAAACAGCAGTAAAAGACTAAGGGATCTGGAGGTATGATTGTTCTCCCTTATGTGATAGGCTTGTCTGAAAGAATTGCTAAGGTTCTAAAAGATCACAATATCAGCTCAGCTTTTAAACCTTACTAGACCCTTTGCAAGATACTAGTACATTCCAAGGACAAAATTAATCAAGATGTCTGTGAGAGTGTATACACTGTAGCATTGGTTGCAAGAACTGTACAAGTTTGCACATTGGTGAATCAAGTAGAAAATTCAGCACATGGCACAAGGAACACTAGAGAATTGTGGAGACACATGACCAGAGAGCTGTCCACACCAGAGCCATTTGCCTCAGTACTGTTCACCAATCAGCTATAACAGATCCCATGAACATCCTCAACCATGTACCGGATTGGATAGTTCGAAGAGAAGTGTGCAAAGAGTCTAACCTATTGGACAGACAAATCTTAGTCTATAACAATCCACAAGACTGTGGAGAACATGAACAGAGGTTACGGAGCATACCAGTTATCCCACGCCTATGACAATGTTCTGAAACCTAGGGCAGCCCAAGACCACACCCCACGCCCCCGATACCCGTCCCACAACAAACACTGACTGACTTCCTTCAATGCTAAGTACTGCCACCTAGTGACAGACGGAAGTCTCGATGATGGACATGGACAAATGTCCAAAAATATTAAGACAGAGTAAGTTGAAATGGATTTTCGTAAAATTAGTCAAGCAATCTAAACAGCAAAATGCAGTTTTATTGTTTTTTTCTGCTGCTTTCCAAGCCAAACTATTAAAGTTGTATAATAATATTAATAAAAGGATTATACAGCTTTAAAACTTTGGCTTAAAAAGTAGCAGAAAAGAGCAACAAAACTATAAATGAAGCTATGTTACATACCAAATATATAGAGTTATATTGACCAAAATATAGATAAATAGTATTTACTTTCAGTTCCTTTATGCTCAAAATTAATAACTTTTACCATGTGATAATTCATTAAATCCGTACAGCACTGCTCCACCAGTGTCTCCCGAAGTAGCAACCAGAATAAGGTATCTGGAATATGTTTTTTAAGTGTGTTAAAAAGAAGCAGATAACATTTGTTAAATTCATGACAGTTAAAACTTTACTGTGAGGGGATACCTTGCGTCTTTTTCTACTTGGCCCATCAATTGAGCTTTACACAAAGCATGATGGAAAAATTTTGGCATGAGCTGAAGAGCACCATCTTTAAATGAAGCTGTAGGTCCATGAAATAACTCACACACAAATTGGTTTCCTTCTAAATTGACAACGGGAAAAATTCTACTAGATGAGAAATTAAAATTGTTATATGATGACTTCAATAATTTTGCAAGAACACTTGGATGTATAGACTGTGGATGTATCCATTGTTCAAGGATTCGCAAAGCTCTCTCTTCATATGACAAATTAAGTAATCTACTCCACTGCTTTTGTGAAAAGTTTGGTATATTTGAATTAGGTATGTAAAGTCCTCCATCAGCTGCAAGACCTTCAAGAACAACATCTTCAAATGTTTTCTTGGACGAGATATCTGAGCACCTTGTTGACTTGTAACCTTTATCATCAGTATAGCGATCAATTTGGATTTTCACTTTGTCTGCTATGGTTTCTGGTGACTCGTCTGCTTCGCACACAACCCTCAGGTCATAGTTACCTTCATAATATTGTTGCCGATATGCAAGAATTTCTTTCATAGGTGTACCCTCTGTTTGTCCAACTATCCTATTAACTTTCATTACCTCTAAGCGATTAAGTATATCTTCTTGATTAACATCAAGGAATACAACAAGGCCGAGCTCCTGAATCTTCTTTAAGGCTGGCTTATACATTGTGTTGGATCCAGTAAGAGATATTACAGAATTTTCCACTTCAAAATTGAGAAAAGCTTTGCCTTCAGCTTCAATAAATTTGTCGCCACCAACTTCTTCAAGCTAAAAAAAGTAAAAAGTTTCTAAATATTATAGGCACTTTTGAAACACTCTTGACAAATATGTTAATCTGTATCTATGATCATCTATAAATTAAAACATATCGCTTATGCATTATTATTAGTCAAGTAAGCAACATCATTAAGACAAAACCAAAAAACAAAACATAACGTTATGAACACAAATGCTTTTATCATTACGAAAGCATGCAAGATATGTGATAGCTATAAAATATCAAAATTCACCAACATTCATAAGTATTCTAAGGTACAATATATCTTTGTTCATTAGTATAGTTTACCTTTTTAGCAACTGGCATGTTCCAGTATTTTTCCAAAAAGTCATTATCAATATCAACAACTGACATTTGCAGTTTCTTTCCTAAAAGTTGTCCAACGGTAGTCTTTCCACAACCTGGACTTCCCATTAAAAATATATTTTTCTGAAATTAAACAAGTTGAAAGGTCACATGTCGTACATCAAACATAAACTTAAGTACTGTAATACTGCGTTTTGTACCCTATTATTTTCAAAACATGTCTAGCATAGACTTTTAAATGAGGAATGCGTCTACTTGAAGGAGGTGTTATTCAACCCAAATGATTTGATCAACTTAAGTTAAACACACATGAGAAAGCCACTGTACCTCACTCAAGTAACTTCAAATAAACACCACTACTCACGCCCAAGTGTATGATTACAGGTATTAGTGTGTGATCCTACTCTAATGTAATAACATTATTTCTTTTGGGTAATAATATAAACATTCATATAGATAGTCATATCCACGATGACCTTAGCTTTTAAATGATATGTTAACTGACAAAATAGGACTGATAATAACGAAGTTACAAGCAAATAACCACATCGCAGGTAAATAAACATTCTTAAAATGATTTTAATCAACTTGGCGCCGGCGGTGTTCTCTTTGATATTGATAAGCGGCTTGAATAGGCGTAAATATGAGGGAGGTGTTTATAAGAGGGAGGCATTTATTGATTTATGTTCGACCCGCCATCTATTTGAGGGGAGGCTATAATTTGGGCAGAGGCTACAAAACGCGGAAATACGGTATGTTAGACGAATCTATAAAAAATTCTCATCCTGTCGCCTATCCCCTTCAACTCCCCTTTAATGAACCATCTGTATACACACATTGCACATGCCCATTCATATTTGATCGCCCAGCCCGATCCAGCTGGCTGATCCTTTACTGTAAAACTAGAATATTTCATGGCTATTGAATTTTGCAATTTTCATCTATGAATTATTTTGTGACTTAATTAATTATGCGATTTTGGTCCATCCTGGACCTACTTTACATGGGCTATTAATGTTTGCTGACTATTTAAGTTTGTGTATTTGCACCTACCCACAAAATTCGGAATTAAATCTTCCGCAAACATTTCTAGTTTTAGAGTATTCGGTGTAGTTATGCTCAAATAGATAGATATGGAGCAATAATGCTAAATAACAGTGTGATGCTGACGCTTATGCCGACATCTGGTCAATGGGAGGCCGATCGCTGCACAGCAAAAGCATATAAACAAGTCAATGCAAGCAGAAGGGCTCTTTCAGAGATCCCTTAGGCCTTCCAAGGGAACTCTTAACCAAGTAGAAGCAGACCAAGTGTGCTTCCAGAATGAACTTGAAAATTACAGTAACACATAATTTACAAATAGTGATAAGCGATAAACAACAGTATGTATGTACCGTATTTCCATGTTTTGTTGCCTCAGCCCAAATTATCATTAAAATATAAATACCTATACAAACATCTAGTAGACAAAGAAAAGTACCACACATGCTGTGAAAATTGACAATGTAAAATGATAAATAAAATCAATGGTGAGGAGAGCAAACTTTAATATATAAAATACTCTTTTCACCCCGCAATGCCTTCCATTCTTGATTCTTTCAGAGCCATAGGTCAGTTTATCTCCCTACTTTGTAGATGGGAGAACAAAGACTTTCTGATGCTCATTAACATAATACTACAATGTACAAATCATCATGTCGTGCAAGGACATTATGAGAAATGCGTTGCACGTTATTGTTTGGAGGGTTGCCGTTTCAATGAATGTGTGGAGCACACTGTGATTTACGCTGGTCACTCAATAGTCTTGGAAACCTGCAGCCATTAAGATTATTATTAACAAGCCAGTTATTTTATTGACGGTCTGAATTCTGGGCATTTTAGCATGTACATGTATTAATAAATTAGTATGGATATAATGTGTCTAACATAGATTGTTATCAAAATTTCATGGGATTATTCACACCACCTGGATATGCAACCTAATTGACTTTATCAGGACGGGAAGATTCAAATTGACAGTCTGCCCATCATGAGGTGCACGATCAGTAAACACCACAATATTTTTTAGATTTAGTTGGTTTAGTGATGGTTTAAGGCAGTTCACAGAGTTTTGAAAGAGTTTAAAAATGTAGCATTGCCGAGACAGTGTCTGATTACAAAATGTTTGTATCCTGCTTGCACATACCAAATGGAGTTCAAATAAATATTGCTGGTTGGGAATTGCAGGAGTTAAAAGATTCTCATTTATGTCAGACGTATGTTGTATGTAAAACCGCATCCCGTGTAAAGATGCATCTTTACACGGATGCACTTTTACACGGGTACTCACCCGTGTAAATCTGGTATAATATCCAGTATATAACAAAAGGATTTGATATTACATGGGTGTATGCGGATCATCATGAAAAGATGCACTTTTACACGTGTAAATGTGAATCCTTAGTTTGGGATGCGGTTTTACACATGTAAAATTTCATCCCAAAATAAGGATTCACTTTTACATATGTAAAGATGCATCTTTACACGGGATGCGGTTTTACATACAACAGACAGAATTTCGTAAAGCCTTTAAAGCAAGACGTCAGGCATTAAAAGTAAATTGGTACAGACGAGGCGGTATTTTCTCCTAAAGTTATTGCAAAAAAGGTACAGCCCAAAGGGGCAGCTGAGCGAGTATTTCACCAAATTTCAAATGCACCTGGCGAGGCTGGCAAGCAAGTGTAAAAAGAATTCACAACTGATGCCCAAAATACCAGGTAAGCAGCTGATTAAAAGGGACATTCCTGAAAGGCCTTAGAATGCTCCTGATGGTCCTCTAGTTTTGACTGCCATGAAATCGAAACTCCAGAAGAAAAAATCAATACACCCCATCAGCACAGAGCGGTTTGAAAAAGCACTTTTTAATTGAAGGATTAAATGATTTTACTATAAAATAGTCTGACATTTATTCCAGATTATGAGTAATTAAGCATCAAGTGAGGATTAACGCGTGTAAGAAGGTAATTCGTGTGTGAAAAACGCGAAAATCAGGAGTTATTAGAAATACGTCTGACTCGAACGAGAAGGAAGCTTCTACTGACGAAAACGAGGCTGCTTCAGCATCTCGTGTTAAGACGAAACGAGATTTCACTTAATTACATAATGTAATTATCAGGAGATGTGAAATGGAATTTTTTCATCTTAACAAAACTCGTTTGAGGCCTGAAAGACCAAGTCATACCTGTATCTGCCTGGACCTGGATGTCCTAGTAAAATGCTAGTGCCTTCCCAGGGTTAGATTCTGCCCAAATTCATACACCAATAATCACCAACGGCATGTGTGATGTTGTAAGAAAATTAAGCAGTGTCCAATTAACAGAAACTTTTAATTCAAGATCATTTGGAGGGAACAAATATCCAGTCACTAACCATCTAAGCCTGTATAAACAAAGTATATCCATTTCTCCATGTTCCTGATAATTTGTAGATTAATTAAATAAGAGATGCCCGTTTGAGAAGCTACTTCCCAAGTGCACTATTTCAGATTAACATATTAAGTACATATTGAATACTCATCTGCACAAATTTTTTACATTATATATACAGTCTACAGCTATCCTTTTGTGCTAGTTTTTATAAGCTCACATTGACGATCACGATCACGTGACGATTAGGCAGTTGGCAGCTATCAATGTGAGCTTATAAAAACTAGCACAATAGGATAGTTGTAGACTGTACATCCTTTACCTTTACGTTCCTTTACGTTTCTTTCTGACTGCAGGCATCTGTGGCCTCTAAAGTCAGCTCTTCTTCATCTTCCCCTGAATAATGTCTATTACTTCCAGTTATGGTGGTGGCTTTGTAATTGTACAATAGCTCTTGGTCTTTCCAATATTTGTCAAGGCGGTTCTTAAACGTGATTAAGCTTGGAGATGTCACTATTTCTTCTGGTAGTTTATTCCAGGTCTTCTGAAACCTCTGAGTGAAACTATATTTTCTAATATCTAGGTTTGCTCTTTCTTGGTAAAGTTGCATGCTGTGACCCCTTAACCCGGTTCTAATAGTGTTGTCCTTTTTCAATTTAAGCAATCGTGGTACATCTTCATCATATTTTCCATGGAGGATTTTATATACTTCTATCATATCACCTCTTTGTCTTCTAAAAGCCAGGGTTGGTAATTTTAGCTGCCTTAGTCTATCTTCGTACGATAAGGTGTTTAGTCCAGGTAGTTGTTTGGTAGCACGTCTTTGAACATTTTTGATAGCTTCAATGTGTTTTTGCTTGTATGGGCTCCATACAGAGTTTGCATATTCCAAGTGACTTCTAACGAGAGATTTGTAAAGTGGTTTAAAAGTTTCTTCATCTAAAAATTTATATGCTCTTCTAATCATTGCAAAGGTACTTTGCTTTATTAATTTCTTCGTTTATGTGTTTGTCAAATTCTAATTTAGAGTCAATGGTCACTCCTATATCTTTCTCTTCTTTAGTATTTAATAGGTTGTGTCGGCTATTATTTGCTAATAGGGTGTACGATTGTGTGTCTTCTTTAGGTGTTCCTATGCTCATTGACTTGCATATGCCCAGATGGAATTTCAATAGCCAGGTGTTTGTGTAGTTATGTTCTTGAAAATCTTTGTGTCATTGGCGAAATGAAGATATCTGAGTTTACTTTATCTGGTAGGTCATTTATATATAGTACAAAGAGGATAGGCCCCAGGACACTTCCTTGCGGGATTCCACTTGTTACGGGTAGCCACTCGGATTGTTGTCCATTCACTACAACTTGTTGCACTCTTTCACTCAGAAAAGAAGTTATCCAGCCTAGTATTGGATCCGTTATGTTGTAACTTTTTAGTTTCCCAATTAATCTACGGTGTGGTACGGTGTCGAAAGCTTTTTGGAAGTCCATGTATATTGCATCTATTGTATAACCCTTATCTAAAGCTTCGGTCCACTTGTCTATGACTGTCAATAGTTGTAAGGTAGTTGATCTTCCAGATATGAAGCCATATTGTTTATTGCTGAAATAATTGTTCTTTTTCATGTGTTTTACTATGTGATCCCTTATGATTTGTTCCATGCATTTACAGATTATACTTGTCAGACTTACTGGTCTATAGTTGCTAGCCAACTTTTTATTGCCTTTTTTGTAAATAGCTGATATCTTGCCTTGTTTCCATTCACATGGCAACTCCTTCGTGCGTAATGATGTTCGGTATATTATTGCTATCGGTACACATATAACTGTTGCTAGTTCTCTCAAGAACATCGGATGCATGCAATCAGGTCCCGGAGATTTCCCTGGTTGTAGTTTTTGTAGTATTTTTTTTACCATTTCATCTGTTATGCTTAGCTCTTCTAATGGGGACTGCAATAATTTTGTTTGAAGGGTTGGTATGTCTCCTGGAGGTTCCTTTGTGAATACACTGGTGAAGAAGTTCCCCAGTACCTGGGCTTTTTCTTGGTCTGTCTTAGTTACAGGTGAGTTTGTATCATCTGGGTTAGTGTTAAGCTCTGAAATACCTTCTTTGGTTTTACTTTTAGTTTTGATATATTTCCACACTGCCTTTAGGTTTTTCTTTGCTTCTTTGGCTGGGTTTTTCTCAAAATTCTTTCTCATATGTCAGGTTGGCGCTTTTACTTGGTTTCGGATTCTACAGTAGTCCTGATATATTTTTCCGTCTCTTGTTTCCATACATCGTTTCCACACGGTATGTTTCCTCTTGATCTTTCTAATTATGTTCGGTTCCAGTGGGATGTCACCTCTCCTTCTATTTTCACTATTTATCAAGTATATATCAAATATAACATTCAGTACATGAGTACTGTTTATTTGATCAAAATATTATGGATATAAATTTCAGAGGCTGGTTTCATATTCTTATATTATTCCTAAATTAGAATACACCACTCCTACATGTCAACCCACCTGCAACGTTCACATACGTATATATTATCGCTATGTTGACACTTTGACTAAGAACGTTGTCAATTACAAGAAGTGTTAAACAAATTTCCAGTAATCGTTAGTATCTGGGAAGTGTACAAAGGATATCGTACCCACCTTTGGGACCTTGCTTTTAATGCCAGAAAATAATTCAAAGCATGTCATCCCCGTGTGAAATGTTTTTCTTTGGACCACATTCATACTCAATTTAACATCATGGCGTTTAAGATGGTACTGGTCAGATGTTGACAAATGCCGTGCATTATTACGATTTAATTCGTGAGATAGATCTATAGCACTAGCCTGACTAAGAATACTGTAAATAGGTAAATTATTTTTTGTAACCGGAGTATGGCACCTTATTCTGGTAAATAGAAAGTTTGACATGAAACTAGAAGAATGCCATTGTGTTCTGAGTATTCCCATTTTACAAAATAATTGTGTCATCTATTGCTTAGGTGGTTTATTTTGATAGAATAAAGAATATCAAGTAAATTTATTGTAATCTGTCAACGTTTGGGAAATACTGTCGATTGCAGGAAATGACGTCATACAAGAAATTCCCAAATTCTAAACCGAGGTCTAGAAAATAAGACCTATATAAAATATTGAAAAGATAATTAATGTGCTAAAGTCCTTGTACGTAGTGTTTTAATCTATTTTTATAATTATCATACATAATATATAAAATCAAGAAATAAATCGATTTCCACTATTATATCATTATTAACTGGGATATTTAGCATTATTTTATATGATCCTTTATTATCGCCCACTGTTCTACAGGTAGCAATCTTGCGTAGGCTATGATTATTTGGTTTTTCAAGTACATGGTTATTTGACAAATTTTAAGCTCTATCATATAGGGCTAGTTTTTAATCTAAAGGACACCGCTTGACAGTGACTTCATTATTATAGTGACAATATATAGGATACCACCAATTTTGGGTTCCCACAACCGGTGGAAAAGTCATCAAAATTCATATTTTTTTCAAGATCCTGGAGAGGTCAATTAATTCTGTAATGTGCTATTGAAAAACAACGAAATTTTTGTAAAAATTAATTGAGAAATCTTAGAATTTTGCATATTGTGCGCAATCTCCCTGAAATGCTAAGAAAAGATGTAGCCATTTGAAAAATGATGCACTAGAATAGACACTGCTAAATATTAAGCCCCGTCCACAGCGCTACAGCTCCATACGACACTACATCGTCATCGTCTGCAGCAAAATTGGGCGGTGTGGACACTCTTATGATATAGACTCAATCAATATCCGTAGCGTAGCAAGCCGACGTTACAATTCAGCATATTCAGTTGTAGCAGTCGTATGCAGTTGCTACTTGTTGTGTTGGTGAGGACATGCTTGCGATGCGACGGATTGTCTAACAATTGTTTACATCACCATGCAGTACGTTGTGTAACTCTGGTATTACATTTATCGACAAAAATGATCGTGGCAGGCTTAAGATGAAACGTTGTGGTGTGAACTAGGGGTGGGGCGAAGATTTGAAGCTTCGAACCTTCGTTCGTTTACATCACCATGCAGTACGTTATGTAACTCTGGTATTACATTTATCGACAAAAATGATTGTGGCAGGCTTAAGACGAAACGTTGTGGTGTGAACTAGGGGTGGGGCGAAGATTCGAAGCTTCGAACCTTCGTTCGTCAACCTATACCTTCGAAGGTAACTTTCACAACCGAACCTTCGGGTGATGCTAATTTGCTTTTATCTATTATTTGAACATGGCACCTTTAAGGACACGCGATCGTTATGTAATCAACTGACTGGTACAATTATTTTGACAGTCTAGTGGCTGGTTATAGGTGGCGAGTTGTTACTTATAATTTAACAGGTACATTTAATTGTAAGTAGAGACTACAGTAATCAATAGCTATGAATCAAAGAATTACTTACGCATTGTTAAAAGGGCAGCACAGATCACACATTAAAGTGAACTGCCATTCGGTTATTTAAGGTCAGTTGCAAGTTAATAGAACGCAAGTTAATAGAACAGCCGATTTCGGTCACAAGAGGACGAAGAAAACAATAGATCAAAGAGATACTGGCAAGGGACATAGTTCACTTGGCGGTTAGCTTCTGTCTAAGTAGTAAGGATGGGGAGTGCTCACATTGATTGATTGTTTACAGAGTCAATTACCACTTGACTGTCTGCTTTTGTTATTTGCATTACATGCGTAATCGCATACGCGACAGTGGGCAACATACTACGCAATGTTTCAATTTCCAATTTTCATGCCTGTCAGGCAGACATCATATGGGCCTAGTGTGTTTCCGTAGATTCTATAGAATGTTTCAATATGTGTATCACCAAGCGCATATACACTACATGATATGCCCATATAATACATTTGAAACAGCCTGTAGTCAACAGTGTCAACGCCGTATCTTCACGGGATTTAATGTAAACCACTTGAGCTGGGAGGCATAAGATGGGGTCTCATTAAAAGAACATTTTGTTTGTACGTTGTAATGAAATCTATATGGTTTAAGGTTGGTATTTCAAAGAAACCCCACACCTAGCCCCAATGGCATGCATGAGCGGTTCTTTTCAAGCTTCGTGCCAGGCAGGTGTGTTTTATTGCAGACTGTGCGTTGTAAGTTCATTATTTTCTTACCTACTTAGCAACGAACGTTCGAAGGTTCGTTCGGTAAAGTGTCCCGAAGGTTCGAAGGCTAAAACCCACCGAATGTCCCACCTCTAGTGTGAACGTACAGGTACCATCGTAAGAAAACACTTGATAAATTTTCTCTATGGTGCTCTATGACGGTCGCATTGTATACCGTCGCTTAAAGTTATAGTGGGTGTCACTGGTGTGGGTTGGGCTTTAGAAGTCAAAGGACTATAATTGATGGGTTTTTTCAAACTGGATCAGTTGAGACCTATAAAACTGTTTTTTGTTGTTGTTGTTTTTTTTTTTTTTTAGATTTTATTTTAAAGTTCTTAAGGATACTAAATTACATCCTTTGTCGGGGCCTAAAAATTCTATTAGGACCTAAAAAAAATTTCATTTACGCGATTGTTGACCTCCTGAGTTAACATTGGTATACCATACTCTCTGAGCCCAGGGCACAGACTTCCAAACACTACTTAAAATCAACTAACTGTTGGTTTCAACATATTTTATTTCAAAAATGAAAAAGGATTCGGCCTAGCAAAATGCATTTTGAGTCGTCTCCATAAGCATTACTGGTTACTGCACGTTCATGATTCTAGGTAATCTGGAACAATATGGGAAAGGAAAAGGCAGGTTTTCTCACACCAAAAGCAATTGCAAATCGTATAAAAGCCAAAGGTCTACAAAAGCTAAGATGGTACTGTCAAATGTGTCAAAAACAATGCAGAGATGAGGTTAGTTTAAACTTCCAATATATGTACTGTGTATTTACAAATGTGCTTATTTTGTATGTATATTAGATCTACAATAATGACATCGTAAATTTTACGCATGTTAGTACCATTTTACATTTTTAATGTTTAATAAACATTTAAACACATATGTATTCCTCTATGCCAGCATTTGTTAAACACATGTTTATCTAGCTTATTTTTATTTTAGAACGGATTCAAATGCCACTTGATGTCAGAATCTCATCAACGTCAACTCATATTGTTTGCAGACAATCCAGATGAATACATTGATACATTTTCTAAGTGTGTGAATTTATATAATATTTTTTAATTAGATTTTATTTCATTAGAAATGACATATTTTGAAATCGTATTTGCTCGTAGATTATGAGCACCAGCTCATATTAATGAGGTGTTGGAATTTAATTAACGCCAGTAGATGCGGGCGTCAACAACTCAACATACATTAGCAGGTCATCACACGTACTTTTTAGTGACATGAATATCTGCTGACGTATGTTGATGTGGTAGCACGCACCTCTACCCTTATTCAGGAAAATATGGTAATTGTTTTTATTAATTTCAGAGAATTCTTGGATGGGTACATAGAGTTGCTGAGCAGACAATATGGAACAAAAAGAGTACAAGCCAATGTTGTGTATCAAGAATACATTCATGACAGAGATCATGTGCATATGAATTCAACTCAGTGGGAAACACTGACTGAGTTCGTCAAATGGTTAGGAAGAGAAGGTAAGTTTTATTAACCCTTCGTTTCGGAGCTATTCCGTTGATGACAGAAAAAAAATTCCCACAAAGATCGCCATTTTTACGATTTAACATCCAAGAAGACCAAGATAAAACATTATCTGTAGCATCTATAAATTCATAATTCTTAACAGAAATCGACATGTGTACTGTATTTAACAATGCATGATATATCAGATTTTTATGATGTAGTTGGAGGATTTGCATACCCGTGATTTAAAGGGGACGTTGCTTCTCATTGGTTGTTTCATAACGTTTACAAAACATGACCATATATGCAAGCCTCTATCACCTACAATAATATTTGAAACATTGATTACGGAGAAGGGCGGTGTACACTAGCTTTCTTACTAGCATTTATCAAAGCAGACGAAGTGCATATTTTTGGCAACAATCCGTATTCTCACGGCTGTTTTCTTTGTGATTATTTTCTAATGACACCATTTATAAAACTCACTCCTTCCCATTGTAGAGAGTAGGTCTTTTCCTTCAAGATGGTATATGATATGCAGGATCAATTCTCATAGAATTATGAGAATTTCGCAATGGAATTTAGCCGTCTAAATTTCAATGTGTCATCTTTCATTCTGCACCTAACGAGATGACTTTCATAAAAATCGGTTTTAGGTTGAACAAAGTTATGGCATGGCACAAAAGTTGTCGAGGTTTTTTCAGTAGTGAACCAACTGTAAAATTGAATCATATGACAAACTTAATATGATATATATGTACAAGTAGATAAAATAGTGGTTAGACAGGTGAGCGTTATAGGACCATCATGGTCCTCTTGGTTATACAATGTTTTCTTCTTTCTCGAATCTCAAGTCGCTTTAGCACATTAAAAGTAAATGAGCAACTGTAAATAAGTGCATTTACATTTTGTGTCAAATTTGTGATGTACAATAGCTGCACATCTAAAAAAAATTTGATTTGAAAAAAAAAAGACAGATGAATCTTTACCATCAGCCAGTAAAACTTAAAATTTGAGAAAATGTGGAGAGGGATTTCTTAAGCTTTTACAGCTTGTAATTTTCATGTATATTTCAACTTGTTGTTTATCTTATTACAATCATAAATGGTTATGGTCTAGGACATTGTGTGGTGGATGAAACAGAAAAAGGATGGTTTGTCGCCTACATTGATCGAAACTGGGAAGCTATTAAAAAGCAAGAGTCCTTACAAAAGAAGGAAAAGATGGAATTAGATGATGATGAGAGAGCTGCAAGAATAATTGAGAAACAAATAGAAAGAGACAGATTAGCAGGTATATATACTAGTTTTATGTTTTTATTACCTTCACACAATACTATCTAATCCATATAATAAATACATTTGTGATATGATTTTAATGGTATAGCATGGTTATTAAATATTAAAAAGCACTTTCAAATGTGTTCTTTTTACCTTCTGCTCTTAGGTACAAGTAAACCACAAGCTGAAGCTACAGAACTATTAAGAGAAAATGACGAAGAAAAAATAGCATTTAACCTAGGGATAACTGCAGCGAAAAAAGTGGACTTACCAAAATCTTCAGTGTATGTTCTTAGTGAAAAATGCATATAATAATAGACTGCATGTGTAACTATGGTATTCTAGAATCATGAACTGGGGAAGACATTCGTCCATCTGGAAAAAGGGGGCTGGGGGATGTTACATAAAAATCAAAGCATAACATTTTCATATTCAAGATATCCATAGCATAATTGATAACCTGTTATTACAATACACAATTATATATCATAATAATATTCCAGAAAATACGAACCTCACGGTTATATAAACCAGAAATATAGAAAACGTAGACTAGTAAAACACTACATGTATTTGACATGACCTAAGTCAGGACCTATCTTATGCTTTTAAAATAGTTCACTTCTTTAGGAGGACAAAGAAAGTTATGGTTAAGGTTGCTATAAAAAGTATTAGCTTATCTGTTTGTTTTCTTCAGGCCTACTAATGCACTTGGGAAATTAAAGGAGGATAAAAAGATCGCTGCCAAAGACAGCAAATCAAGTAAGTACAACATTGAACATTTATTCACGTTCAGAAAATAAGACTGAAATATGAAAGCATTAGGGATTTCTATAGTCTCCAGCATTCAGACTATTTACGGATACGCTGTTTTCTGCTTCTTCACAGCTAGCTAGCCATTTGAGGGTCTGGTTATCCAGACTAGGATAATCCGATTTCTAGTGATCTTTTGTTTGAATTCACGACAGCTGTTCTATAAAATGCAGAATATAACATCTAAACTAAAATGATTGTTGACATGAGATTAATGAATGTAATTAACTTGCAGTGTTGAGGTCAATTTATTGTGCATTAACATGTATTACTCTTTTCTTATAAATGCATTTAACATTTGTTATGGTGGTGATGATCTCTGTGTGATTTACTCTTTTGCCAACGCACTTTGTATTATTTGATTGCACTGCAGAAACCGTTGCAGTCCTTACGAAAAAATTCTGGTAGTTACCCTGTTTCTGGGTTTATCAGACCTATATATGCAATGAACCATGCAGATACCACAAATTATCAACATTGACACATAAGTTCTTGGGTTATCATGCTCTATAACTGCTGTATAACCCGGAGAGGGTTATCACTCCTGTTCGAAAGGATGTGATGCCACTAAGTAAGGTGCATTGAACCAGGTTTTCTCAACATCATTTCGGTTTCCCTACTGTGGATCATATTAACAACCATAATTACTCTACCAATTCTGGACCATAAGCGTTTATTTAATAAAATTTTGAATAACTGTACGTGTAATGCATATTTATTTTTTATATTTATTAATTGCAGTTATTGCTGGACAAAAGAGAAAATCGGCTCTTGATGAGTTGAAAGAAGAGGAAGAACAGACAAAAGAAAAAAAGAATAGAAAAGATTACTGGCTACACACAGGAATTGTTGTCAAGGTTATAACCAAAAGACTTGGAGACAAATACTACAAGAAAAAAGGTGTTATCAAGGTGATCTTCATATTTTATTTGTGCACTATATAATGTATGGTTATGGATATTTCTCACATACAAACTAAGACTTGGGTGCAAAATTAGATAAAATTAGATAGTTTACTCATCACTGGAAATATGTGATTCGGTTTAAGAGCTTTATGGTTGATGATTTCTGTGCATAAACATGCATGGTCGCCTGACGGTTCTGAGTCCAATGGCCAACGTCTAAATACATACTGGTAGCATATTAAATACACAGATTTCAGTTATAAAATTAATTTGTTGCTTTTTATTTAAAGATATTTCAGTATAGTGGAAACTCAAGTTATTTTTTTCAGGAAGTGACTGACAAATACACAGGAATTGTCAAGTTGATAGATTCGGGTGATAAAATAAAATTTGATCAAGAACACTTGGAGACCGTCATCCCTGCTCTTGGTAAGCACTTGCTTGAAGTATTTGTACACTTGCTTCAATAAGGAAGAAAATTTTCAAAATTCATACATTTTGATCCTTTCTAATAGAGGCATTCATTCTTTATTTTCCTTTTCTGTTTCAGGAAAGTCTGTTTTGATAGTGAATGGAGCTTATCGTGGTTGTGAGGCAAAATTAGACAAACTTAATGAAAAGAATTTTTCATGTTCTGTGACAATAAAATCTGTAAGTTAACAGTTGTTTTAGCAAAACTAAATACAATACTATTGTGCTGACACCAATTTTATTCCACTATTTTTTGGCCTGTAACAATTTTTTTCCTTCGACACTTATTCTGTAAATTATTAGAAATGATTCATACTAAAGTGCCGCACCAATATGAGAATTTTTGTGTTTTTACAAAATCTGGAAGGATATGCACACTTACAGAAAATTTCAACATTTTCAGACTTGAACTTTGTAAAATAGCCATTTAGGTAAAAGGTATACGGACAATGATTGGAACAGCTGGGTTTATATGCTTTTTAGCAACTTTTAAATAACCCCTTTAAATAGTAGGTCAAAATTTCACATCTAATGACTTCGTAAACATCAATGGTGTATATTCTCCCAAACATTTGGATGTTACTGACCTACGGAAGTTATGCTTTCCTTCACCGACTTTTTGTGTAGGTGCAGGATTTTACTTTGAATGATTTTTTATCATTTCTATAATAAGTGTCTTAATTAAGAAAAATAAAATCATCTGGTAAAAAGTAGTGGAATAAAATTGGTGTCAATTGGTCGACAATACCACGAAAGAACTATATGGTTAGTTTTTGTTTACAAAATAGAGAATGTACTTTCAGGGTCTTCTGACAGGAAGATTTGTTGAAGGAATAAAATATGAAGACTTGTCAAAACTTTATCAATCTTGACACGACCATGAACAATGTGAGGAAACCATCACATAAGTGAAAGACTATTGCTTTGAGAGAAAAGGTTACATGCATGAAGTTTTGGTAAATATCGTAATTACCAGTCCACCATGAGAGCATTTGCCAGACAATCAAAATTTGTACCGTCTCCAAGGATAGATTTAATTATTTTTCTTGTGTGGTATATGGTATAGATCACAGCATTTTAAAAAGTGTCATGGTTTTATAGGAATTCCATAAAGGGGATGTGGTCCAAAACATACCAAAAATTTTGGGACTTCTCAAAAGAACAAGGCTTGTGCTAGGACACATTGAATTGTATTATTGTGTATTTTTAGTGATAAGTAATTACCTCCTAAGAAAATCAATGGAAACCACATAATTTGTGATATAACAAGGCTTGTGCAAGGACACATTGAATTGTATCATTGTGTATTTTTAGTGATAAGTAATTACCTCCTAAGAAAATGGATGAAAACCACTTAGTTTGTGAGATATATGTGTAATATCAAATTCATAAACAAAAAAATACAGATTTTTTTGTTAACAAAAATACATAAAAGAAACACAAGTTCCATGATGAATGTAAGTGTGAATTTATCTACGATTTCAACTAAAAGAACACAATTACCATAAATTAAATAATCCAACATGATAGTATTTATTTATAAACTAAAAGTAAATGATAAATCGACACATGTTCATATCTCATCATATCTCATGGCTATATGTGCAGTATATATCCGTAATTCAATGACCCTAATATCTGTGAAAGTTGACCTCAACATTCAACCAATCATAAGGCCCAATGCCGAATTCGCGAAATGGTCAATAACGATGTCAAACGTCAAACGTACAATCTTACATTGGTAAGAAAAAACGAGTATTGATTTTGTTTTTGACAAGTCTAACCCAAATATATTTTTCCACAAAAGACACAGTTGGGCCAACATGTTGATATGAACATGGACTTGTAAAGGCAAGGAGTGAAAAAGCCATGAAAACCGATGATGATCAGACATAGATTAGCATACAAAAAAAAAACGCAATCAAAAAGTGAATAATATCAATTTGGGTAAATTGAACATAGTACGATCACTTTGGTAAATATTATTTACTAAATTTCATGATATTATGATATGAATAGACACAAATGTCTGGTGTGCCCTAAATAATAGTGTAATAAGTCCAGACCCTTGTTTTGATATAGTACATGTGAATTTACATATCCTCTCTGATGCAGATGTTTGTGTGAAAATAAATTCACTACAATTTCATAATTACAACACAGTAAAACAATGCATTGATCTATCATGTTTACATGATAGCCAACCACATTTGCACTGCTTTTAGTCCCATCTTTATGCCTTCCAGAAGTTAGGGTTTTGTTGCATTCTTCTTTCAAAGTTGGTATACCATGTTTGAAGGGTACTCAATGGAACATATCCTTCTCTAGGGTTAGGCGTCATTTGAGATTGTGTAACAGCAAAAGAAGATGCATAATTCATAAAGTTCTCCAACATTTTCTTTGAGAATGCAAAGAATGAGTCCACATTACTTGCTGCTGCTTGTGCAACAGGTGTCTGTTGTGAGAGTTGGCTAATGGGCTCTGCAGATATTCCAATTTGGGCCATATGACTTTGAGCTAATGCTGTTTGTCCAAATAACACTCCATTTGAAGATTCTTTATTGACTGGAATAATAAATAATAAAGACACTTATATTATACATTGTAAGTAATCAATAATACAAAGAAAAATCAACATCATTTAAAAATACATTTATATTTACATAATTAGATCATCACAAATATTTTAGCTGTGCACATTTTCTCTTAGAGACCATACAAATTATTAGTAATGGTTTAAATACTTTCTATAATAATAAGACCAGCCCATTTGTTGTTGGTAAATCATAGGATTCTTTCTAGCAAAATTCAAATTCATCTGACAACAATTTTGTAAACGATACGTCTGTAAGATGTAAATAATATGATATTTCTTCCCAAATAAATTAAAAAACCATCCATTGTATACATGACATTGTGCATATTTTAATTATCTTTCTAATTAAAATTTATGTTATAAAGAAAATTTTACGAATGTTGAAAATACAATAAAAAAATAGAGTGGTGCATTGCATTTTCTTATGATGAACCACTTGGTAAAATAATATGTGGATATTATACATTACCCAAATGTACAAATCATAAAAATGAGTCCACAAAATTGCCGACGTGCAATCATTCCAAGATAGTTATATATAATGCTCGAAATTACTTTTTTACCACTTGCTCCAGACAATCTCCACCCAAAATATTTACTTGCTGAAACAGTCGGACCATAATAGCTATGTAAAAGAGAACAACACTTGACCTCAATATCAGGCATTTCTACATGCCCTGGAGAAGTGGTCCATAGATTGTTTTGAGCTTTATTAATAGAGGTGAATATTATTACCGCCTTTAAGTCCAGATATTTTGAAAATTGCACTTGGCTTCTCATTTGTGATATGTCCTAATAACTGCCACACAGGTCCTTCAGCACTCGGCCAACTAAAGTAAACTGGAAAAGTCAAAGACATGTTATTTAGAAAAATTCCATAATAAATATTTGCGGTCGCCGTCACTAACACATTTTCAAACACAAACACATGAAATGTTGGTCTAAAAATGCTCATCTATAAAACGTATACCTACATTTCAGTTCAAAATTACAGATGCAAGAATAATGTGGACAACATATCACTATTAAAACGCAGTGGGAATTAAGTCAATTCTTG